>PHNY01295142.1:0-13229 GCA_003724115.2 Anethum foeniculum | reverse complement strand
TTTGGAGCATAAGCCCCAAATTTACAATAAGATTGGAAGTAGGGGTGGCAACTGCCAATACCCAACACAGATAAATAAGAATTAGGATTATTTGTTTCAAAATTCGGTTAACCAGAAACTGACCTAAAACATACTGGGTTGGATCCCTTTACTCAATTTTTTGTCAAAAGCCCCAAACCGCTGCTTTTAAAACCACTTCTTTTAAGTATCGAATCAGACCAAAGTTTAAAAGGTATAAACTCCTATATATGATTGTTATATTTCAATTTCACTTTTTAGGAGATGAAAACTAAGTAGCTCATCTTAGTTTTAAGTCTGCAAGCTTCTTCATTTTTGTCCTTTGATGTTAATGTTAGCTAGAGTGGATCAATCTTATGTGAAACTGAGAGGTGGTCAACTTTGTACATAATCAATGCCTTGGATATTGTAATTGGATTTCTGATGCAAAAATGAATACGTTGTACATGAACTATTAAAATATACACCTCCTCTCCATGAAAGTCAGCTTTATTTATAAAAAAAAATGTTTACAAAATGATGGTAAGAATAAGTTTGTTATCTGCTTGCTTACACCGGAAATTCTGAACCATTATGTCCAAGATCATTTGACTGGATGAATATATGCTACCAGATGTTAACCTATATAAGTTACCGAGGATACTGTGAATTCAAGTGCTTTGAAATCAGGTAAAACGGGAAAGGACAGTTGCCAGNTCAAAGAAAATGTTGAAATGTCCAGCGGATTTGTCAGTGTCATTGCTCAGACAAGTTCTGAATCTGAGGACACCACAAGACGGGTCTTAGATTCAATTAATAATAAATATAATGATCAGTTTAAATTGTTTACTGTTGCCCCTTCAGTACTGACTAATGATCAGGTCAAATCAAAAGATGCTTCACAATGTGGGAGTACAGGTAACCCACTGGTGGAGAAGGATCCCATGAAAGTTTGGAAACAAATGAAGCAAAATGGTTTCAGGTCAACTTTTCAGGGAAGTGCACCGGTGCCAAACCCACATCCAAAGAAAAGTAAATCTGAGACAGTCAAGAAGAGGCTGAATGTTGCTCTGAAATAGTCATCGTCTGCAGCTGTGTCATTAAAAAATGTGAGCTCTTTGTCTAATGAAGAATCATCAAACCAAGCCACTGTTTCTACTCTTTCTCTCAAAGGTCTGCGTTTTGTTTTCCATATCTTACATTAGATATTTATTTCTTCCTGTGCCAAAATGATAATAGTTGAAGCAATACAACTCTACTGTGTGTGCAGCACCGCAACGTAGCAAGGATAAAGTTCAACCTATCATTGAGACACATGTTCCTTTATTGGTATCCAAAGATTGGTCTTCTAATAAGGAGAATGCTTCTTACCCAACAAACCTATCTGTTCCTGGTCCTTTGAATGACTCGTACAAAGCCAGATGAAGTGCCCTGTTTGATTAGATGAATAGTAAACTTTACAAATAGAAGAAGCAATGGTAAGTAATCTCCTCCTTGTGAATTATTGTTTGCAGATGTTTGGATATCAAGAAGACACACTAAAGTGGGTAAGCATCTCTCAGTTCCTCTGATCAATCAAAATTATGCTTATGAGTTCCTAGTTTAATTTCTTTTAATTTCCTTTACTTTTTAAAAAACACTGTAATTAGCTTCTACCAGGAGCTCTCCTTAGGTTTTATTAGCTTGGGGTTAATGGACTTTTATTTATGACATGATATTTTGCATTCAGAAGTGGTTGTTTTGTTTTACAAGTTTGAGTTGTGCCCTTAGGGATCATAAAATGATTTTTTATATTTGGGCATGGACGAGAGTCTTATATTGTTAAAATATTTAATTAACGGCACATATGTCGAGTGTTTTGATGGTCAAAATAGACAATGTGACATAATTCTATGAGATAACCAACAATAGAATTTTTATATATGGGAGTCTTACAAAATATTTAATCTGGCATAAATTGAATCAAAATAGAATTTTTTACATGTAGTTTCAAATTAGATGCTAGACAATGTGACATAATTCTATGAGATAGCCAACAATGCAACAATCCTACCAAACTTAGCAGGCTCAGTTGACCCAGTTCATAATATACCGAATGTTTTGAAAGTTAATTCGATCAAAATACTAGAATAAAAAAAAATAACTGGTCTTGAAAATTTATACCATTTTGTCTAATGCTCGGAGAAAACCAGTCCAATTACTGCTGACCCCATTTATTGATGCTTTAATCACATGATCAGCAAACTGACCAGCAGAACGTTGAAGCCTATGTATTACAATGTGTGAAGGATCATGACGATTTGGATGCTTGTCGACTAGTATATATGAGCATTGGAAGCAATCTTCTACCATTTGGGAAATGTGCTTGTTAGTAATCCTGCTTGCGATCTGTTATAAATTTGTGTAAGTGTGAATTGTTGAGCAGGATGGACTCACAGTAACCAAATAATAATACTGACTTAAAATAATAGATGTACAACGTAAAGGTGAGCACTATGTTAGCAAGAGAATATCAATTTGCTTACCCACAAGTCAGAAATCTAGACATTTGAATATTCAACTCTAAAAGTCTTTCTATTACATTATCAAAAATTTAATGGTTCGAGATTATAGCAAATGCAGTAAACAGAAACCATATACATTTTGTGCCTTGGTGCGACAGAGTTCTATATTGCTACTGTAGTTCCACTGGAGGAGTAACAATATCTTTTCACGAACTGTTTTAAACTAGGACTTATCTATATTTCACAGTATTGTATACTTGAACAATAACATCAATTATTTCATTTTTGTATGTTAACAGTATGTCACATTTTTGTAGGCAAATATTGATGTTTTGGATGAAGTAGAAGATGGTTTGGCAGAATTTAATTTTGAAGCTCATGCACCTGGCCTGTTGGCACAAGTGGCAGATATTTGATTGTTATTTCATAATATCTGTACTTTGGTTTTAGATTTGGTACATGTATGTGTGAACTAGGCAGGCGATGTTAATCGTTGTTGTTTTATTTTGTATTCAGAGTTTAGAACTTTAATGGTTTTTGTGACGGACTTCTTTGCGATAGTCTTTTTTTGTATTGGTGGTGTAGATGTACCAAATTATTGAGTGGATTGGTGTTTGCTTTGTACCAACTTATTTGGTGGATTGTAATAGAAACAAACATGTTATGCCAATTTGTTTCTAGAAATGCATTGCTATATCCTTTATAACTGTAGCTATTGATTCTTATTTTTGGTATTAAAAGCATTGCTATATCCTAAAAACTGTTGCCATTTGTTCTTTCTTCCGTACTAAAAACACTGCTATATCTTGAAAACTGTTGCCATTTGTTCTCTTTTTTGGTACAAAAAGCATTGCTATTGTACCAATTATGTTGCCAATTACGGTTTAATTCGTTGCTGTTACCCACATATTACAATGGTTAACAAAAAACAAATAACTAAAAAAGAGCATTGCAATAGGCTATTGCAATGGCTTAATTATGTTGCTGTAGAGATAAAACCATTACCATAAAGGCTTTTTGCAATGATTTTAGGCATTGCCATATGGTACTGTATTCGTTGTTACATCGGCTTATCGTAACACGAGCAAAGTTAACGCCAATTTTTGGCAAAAACATTGCAATAAACTCTACCGCAATGGTTTTAGGCCCTAAAGCAACATTTTCAGGTGGTTGATGTATCCAATCTATGGTATAGTAAAATAAAAAGTACTTAGAATCATCCACTTCGTACAACATTGATGTGGACATTTCCCCAATAGTTCCTTGTATCTCTCTCATGCCTGATACAAGCCTACACCAGGTTGCATCTTGAAACTCAGAGTGATTTTGTGTCATTTGTTGAGTCTTGTTAGTTGGGTAATATTTGGAGAAGAACAAGGTAAAAAGACTATCCTAAAGAGCAACTACAGTTTGTGGAAGTTATTAAAACCATTAAAAAGCTCTCACTACAAGAAATTTGCAATCACACAACACCTATGACACAACGGTCGACGAAAAAACCGTTGCGCTGATTGGGGAGACAACGGTGAATTTCTTTGACATGAAAAACTGTTGTCCGGTTTTTTTTATAACAACGGTTATAGCTGTTATTTGAAACTGTTGTCTGTTCGATGTCCTCTTAACGAGTCAGACAACAGTTTTTAAATGGCACCGTTGTTTTTAATCTTTAACACAATGCTTGAAAACCGTTGTTACAATGGTAAATTTAAGTGACTTGAGAAAACGGTTTGGGACTAATTTGAAAAAACCATTGTTAGAAAACATACATATAGACAATGGTTTATGGATTTTGTTGTGTAAAGGAGTCAACAAAGAAGCATCAAACAACGGTTTTACAATTTTGATAGAAAAACTGTTGTCTGTTTACAAAAAATCATGGCACCGCCTGATTGGTGGAAAATATTTCACTTGGATCGCTGAGTTGGCGAAATGAGAGTAGTTGATTGATTTTACTTGGATTGCTTAGTTGGAAAAATGAGAGCTGTCGATTGTGAGAATGTATTACACAACATTTTTTCGTATAAACCACTGTATAACATCTAATACTTAAATTTGAATCCCGAATAGTCATTTTAATTGGTTTAAATGATTTTTTCAACGATCCAACCATACGGATGTTAAAATATATTAATTTTATCCATGTAAAAAAATAATAAAAAATATCAGATTTATTTTGCTTGACTTTATAAGAAAAATCAGGTAAAAGTACAACTCCCTATAACGAGATTTTTTGCTGATTAACGAAATAATTTTTTCAAATGATTTTTTGGATGATCCAACCGTACGGATGTTAACATGTATTGATTTTAGTCATGTAAAAAAATAATAAAAAATTTCCATATTTATATTGCTTGACTTTATAATGAAAATCAGGTAAAAGTACAACTCCCTAAAACGAGATTCGTTGCTGATTAACGAAATAATTTTTTCAAATGAATTTTTTGACGATCCAACCATACGGATGTTAACATATATTCATTTTATCCACGTAAAAAATTAATAAAAAATTTCCAGATTTATATTGCCTGACTTTATAATGAAAATCAAGTAAAAGTACAACTCCCTAAAACGAGATTCTTTGCCGAATAACAAAATAATTTTTTCAAATGATTTTTTAAATGATCCAACCATACGGATGTTTACATATATTCATTTTAGCCACGTAAAAAAAATTCCAGCTTTATATTGCATGACTTTATAAGAAAAATCAGGTAAAAGTACAACTCCCAAAAGCGAGATTCGTTGCCGATTAACGAAATAATTTTTCAAATGATTTTTTGGAAGATCTAACTGTACGGATGTTAACATATATTGATTTTAGCCATGTAAAAAAATAGTAAAAAATTTCTAGATTTATATTGCTTGACTTTATAATGAACATCAAGTAAAAGTACAACTCCCTAAAACGAGATTCTTAGCTGATTAACGAAATAATTTTTTCAAATGATTTTTTGGATGATCCAATCATACGGATGTTAACATATATTGATTTTAGCCATGTAAAAAAATTAAAAAAATTTGCTGATATATAATGCTTGACTTTTTAAGAAAAATCAGGTAAAAGTACAACTCTCTAAAACGAGATTCATTGCTGATTAAAGAAATAATTTTTTCAAATGATTTTTTGGACGATCCAACCATACAGATGTTAACATATATTAATTTTAGCAATGTAAAAAAATAACAAAAAATTTCCAAATTAATATTGCTTGACTTTTTAATGAAAAGTTAAAATACTGTTATTTTATTTTATATTCTAATACACTTATATCAAGTTTTACTTCCTTCTTATAACACATATACTTTCCCCCTCAATGAAATTCTTTTCGTTTTCCCCCTTACCAATTCCAATTGTTCCCCCCTTTTCTATCCTCCTCATCAGTACAACTATCTCTTTGTCGGCTCTCTCTCACCATAAGACACCATCTCTCTCTTGCATCTCTCACTCACACTCATATCTTACCCCATCGGCGTGTCTTTCTCTCACTCATAAACCATTGTATAAGAACCCTAATTGGATTTGATTTTAAGTAATTCAAAATCTGAGTTGTTATTTGAGTCTACAATTGGTTGGACTGGAGTTAATTAGGATGAACCCCATCTTTAATTAGAAGGATTTAGTAAGTTCATTGACTCCTTTACAATTTTGGATTTATTTTCAATTTTTTTTGTTCAGATTTTACCACATCTTTAACTTTCTTTGGTGTAGAGTTTATAAATTTTAGAGGCTATATGTATTCAGGTTATGGTGTTGGTCTTGATTGTTGTACAGATGAAGAACCCAATTAAGGAAGAGCATGGTTTATGTGTCTTATAATATGTAGTCTTATGATACACAGCCCTCCAGAGCTATGTTTTTAAGGTTACGCTTTAGCTAATATCAAGTTTTGGAAGTCTAATTTTTTTTTTGTTGATATTTTACAAGATTGATGAAACAAGTTATTTTGTGTCACAGAACGTGGTTAGTGCTTGAATATGTTTTATTGTTTGTGTCTAGCTTGGAGACATACTTTCTTACTATATATTTTGCTTATTTATCAACGATAATCTCGACGAGAAACACTGCATTTTAACATCATAATTTTACTTGTGCTTATGTGTTTGAATGCTCCTTTATGTGGGTGATGTGGTTGAACCAGGACAAAGTTGCTTGGAGGGAAGAGGCTTATCTACAACATCTGATAATGGCATATGTAAGTCAATAGTTGGTCCTCGAAGATATGTTTGTCAAGAATACAATGTAATACCCTAAAGCTTTGTCGATTTTGATGTTATATTGCATAATTTAAAATGCTTCAATGAAAAAATACTTGGATTATAGTTGACTACATAAGATGGTTATATTCTTAGTGTGCAAAGTATTCCACATTGGCATTTAGGTGGGAGTATAAGGAACATGTGGCCAGTCTTGTGGCATGTCCTCTTGATGGTAAGAGGGGTTTTTTCTCCGCACTTTAGTCTCAAAAATTGAACGAAACTTTTATCAAAACCATATTATGCACATATTTAATTAAGGCATATTCATTTAAATATTAAAGGAAATACTAAATAGTCTAGTTTTTATCCCTTTTCTTATTTCTTGTGTTCCCCTTATTTTTACAAGCCACTGCCTGTTCCTTAGCTTAATCAAGTTCTTGGTTTGGCAGGACCACATACTATTGGCAAGAAAAATGTCCTTAATATTTTTTACAAGTTACTTTTGCCCAATCTTGGACGTGATGATGCTATAACTACTCAAACTCATTATCCACTAATCATTGTTATGCATGCATGTGTTCTTAGCCCTGTTTTTCCTTGTTTAATTTTTCAGAACAATCCTTCCAGGTAGCAATTCTTGACTTACTTTGATAAGTCCAACAACCCCTTGTATGAACATGTCACCTGGATGTTGCAAGATCAACTCAAGGTTCAACCTTGACCAAATACACAAGACAACAATGAAAAGAGCAGGTATGATGACCATATCAACTTTCAGTCAGTCACAGTGATATAGTTGTTGAATTGCTTATGAAGCCTTGGTTAACAATATTGGGATATCTAAAATATTGTTAATGTTCCTGAAATTTAAAGTAATAGGACTTCCTTCTATGGGGTCGTTTGGATTGTTAATTAGAATGTCATTGAGATTGTGGAATCTTATGGGTCCTGATTAATAGGAATGCATTACCTCAAGATCAACAATATTTGTTTTTTTTCCCTTATCCTCTTCAATCTATTCAAGTACAAGGGGTTCAATATGCAAGTAGTAGTTTAGTGGTTTACAATATGCATCCTCCTCTGTGCACTAGTAGTTATCTTCTGTCTTTTTCTCAAAGTATGTACTAAGCCAGAAATTCTTTAGTGGTTTACAAGGGAGTACAAAGAAATTGTAGGGGATTTTCTGGAAGAAAAAGATGAGAGAGGCGTGAAATGAGAGATCTGTTCTCATATTGGTTTGTGATTGGGCTCACAGATGTACACAAAGCTCAAGTTTACGTGTTTAATGGACCATCACTACATCTGGATGTTAAACAGAGGCATAAGGCTGCTCAAGTTATTCGATCTTTAATCACACCTGATAGGTGTTCATTTTATCAATTTTTATGCCTTCTTCTTCTTTATGTCCTTCCTTTGATTTAATAAAAATTTCATCTCACTTATTAATATTCAAGTTTCAGTTATGTAAAGGTTGCTGATAGTGACTTGAGTTTCCTGGTTATATGTCGGACGCCATTTGCTTCCTAGATGGATTACCCAGCTCATACAGAGTTGTTAGTCTTCCCTTTGCTCTCAGAGAAGGAATCAACATTTTCTTAAATGGTGTGAGGATTCAGTTACATCTGAGGTATGCTTCCAGAACAAGCCACTGAAATTTTAAATCATCTACTAGCTATTCTCTAGTGGATGCTTGGTTTTATATTTGTTCTTTTTTCAGGTGGCACCAGTTGTACGATACAAATATCCGAGCTTGAGGATATTGGGTGAGAATGGGACTGGGAAAAAAAGCTTCATCGAGATACTGGTACATGGTTTCTTTTACATATGTTAACCTCTTACCATTAGATTATGTGCATGAGAATCATACCAAGATGGAGCTTTGTGAGGTGGTTAAGTTTGCAATAGATATATGTATTGGAATGTAATATTTGTATTGGATTTTAGTTTGTTGTAATAACTAATATTGTTCTCAATGATTTATATTAGTTTGGTATTCTTTTTGGCGTGCTCGAAAATTTAGTTTACATCAGTCCTTTGGGACAAAAACTATTGTCCAGTCCGTTTTTAGCCGATGAAAACATCTATAAGAACATTTATTAGAAAACTTATCTTACAACACCTAAGTTTATATAAAGTGTTGTGTGTAAGAGAATACCACAACGGAATGTAAAAATCAAATATTGTGTGAAGGAATTAAATACAAGCAATAAAAAATAAAACACTTGTGTGAAATAAAGAAAGACAACGTTCATAAAACAAAAAAATGTTGTGTAAACTATTTCCCAGAATGGTTCTTAAATTGATATATACATAAACTGTTGTTATGTATATTTTCATACAACACATCTTGGACTACAACTTAAAAAACAGTTGTGTTACAGAGTTTTCAACAATGGTTCTCAAATCTTCATCAGTTGTCTCTCTCGCATTGTAACAAGTGTTGTAAAAGTATTGTGCTATCTTGTTCTAACAATGGTTTAAAAAGCGTTGTCTGATATTCTATCAGACGAGTGCTGGATAGTCAACGGGAAAATTTGAAGTCAGACAACGGTGAAAAACAGTTGTAAGATCGTGTTTTTCTTGTAGTGTCTTCCCTATATAAAGTAGGGAAACGTGTGAAGACGAATTTGGCCTATAGTTATTGCATTGATTCCGTACAAACCACACATCCACACAAATCACTCAAGATGACGATGGGGATCCTCTCTCTTGATATATCCTTCAAAAGCAGCTCACCATTTGAATTTAGCTCGGATTGATATTAAATTAAGCTGCACTAATATTAGGAGTCTTTTACATGCAGTTTGTGGGACTAGGAGTCTCATGAACCCGAATGGATGTCTTCTCAAGAATAATAACTTCACCATCTTGTTGTTCACCCATATTGTTTCTTTCTTTCCTTTCTTTGTCTCTCTCCTTAAAACTCGAAATTTGTAGCACTTAAGATAGATCTTGGAAACACTTTGATAAATTCTAAACAATAAGGAATAATTAACCTAAACTTAATATTGATGCCTCCCCAATAATGTTGCCCATTTGTCGATGTAATTTTCTTTTTAAGTTCGTTCGCAGGAAAGTACTGATGTTAATATGAGTTCAAGTTATGATTCTTTAAAATTTAGAAATTAGAATAGTAAATGGATTTTTATTTATAAACTAACTTACACTAATGAGCAAATAAAACTAACAATATAATGATAATATAAAAAAATCCAGAGTTTAGGACTATTTATTGGTGTTAATGAACGTGTATTAATCTCTGATATTAGAGTCTCTTGCTCTCACTAAAAACATCTCATTAAGGTTTATGTTGTTTTCTCCGAAGACACAATGCAACGCCCAAAACTACACATTGAAGTAACTCCCATGATCAATCAACATGTAATTATAAACTATTAAAGCCCAAGTAATTTCTGTTTCGTAACTCGCATATTAATCACCCAATTAAATGATTGAATTATGTCCGTCATATCATAAACTAGAATTATCATTCATCTCCTTACAATTTCTAAAGATATAATTAAGGGTTCAAAACTCCCTCAATAGTGTTAAGCACTCAAGAACAAATTGTAGAGAAATCATAATACAATAACACAATCATGCTTAAGCAATGAATAATACCTAATTCCCTAGATTATGGAATAGTTATTTATAACAAATGAAGAAAACAAACATATATTGATAGCCAAAACCATGATTACAAAAGTATAAACTTAAGAAAGACACAACTTGACCAAATCTCTTAAATTTGAAGTGAATCCCTTCAAGTATTCTCTTAACTCTTTTTTTTCTCTGTCAATAATACACGCTACCCAAATAATTTTCGTATATTTCTTATAAAACCTAATATAAAACTGTTTATAATTATTTCCTGAAAATTATCTGTATCTTAAAACAAGCAGTGTGGTTCACTAAAGAACCACACTAGTAAAGTAGTAGAGGAAAAGCGCCCATCACCCGAGGCGTTCATCCTCCAATTACGCCCATTATCTTTTGTGAAAAAAAATTCTAAGACCCAACGACTCTTTCACCGCTTATACTAGCACTCTAGTGGCTCCCTTTTTAGATGAAAATGGTTAAATATAAAGTAATCTGGTAAGTGTATAACAACCCCTAAAATTAATTGATTATAATGCCCGTTATACATACACTGATGGAAGCCTGTCGTCTCATTACTTGCCTATAGAGCAATATTGACAATTTAGAAGCGCTCCTTAACTTCACTTGCTAATCGAGAGCAAATTCATTGATTTCGATATTTGTTTTACTTGGCTAAAAATAGGCCACTTATATTTTAATGTATAAAGACTACATCAAGTAGCACAAGACACATCACACTTGTGATTCATCTTCATCAACATACTTGTGATTCATCTTCAATAACATTGAGCGAGAGAACATACACACCAAAAAATTATAGAGAAGGAAAGGCACAAGTACAAACATGCATTTCTTGCTCGAATATTTTGTTGATGATCGGGTCAAACCTTATAATATATTAACAAACATTGTAAAATATTTCTAGTAGTTAAATTCTTTAAACAAATATATGGATACAAATATCGTATAGAATCTAATTTGTATATATTTTGTAGAAGTAAGAACTATTTGATTGTTGTTAGCACCCTTGGAAATAATATATTGACTATATAATTCATGAAAATTTTTTATTTATTATTTTTATGTCTCAAACGTAAGAACATAAAGCCAGTTGCAAAACCGGACAAAAATTTTAAAAAAAAATTAATATCAATGAATGTCCTAAATATCCCTTCCCTGATACTTGTCAACCTAACAATTTTGTACTAAAAAGTTAAAAAATTATCATACAATTTAGTAAATAGTACTATTTTTAAGACAGACCACCAAACTCTTAATTTGTAGAACATAGTCATAGTTGTCTGGTTTATCATAATTTCTTAAAAAACGAGTTGAGTTTTATAAGAAGATTATTGTCCCCCACCGACCTGTCCATATAATCCAATATATTTAATGGGTTGTTAATATCTTTGATTTAAATTGTTCATGAAATGTCCCCATATAAAATACTATAAATTTTAGAGTTTATTTTGGAAAATACAATTTTTAAAATAATTTTTTTGTAAAAATACATTATTTCAAAATTTTTATTTGTAAAAATATGATTTTTCAAAATTTTTTACAAAAATACGGTTTGCTACCCTAGCAATCTCAAATGCAAAACGAAATTGGTGATTGTTACCAAATGCAACCTCGAATGCAACCAAACTGTATTTTTGCAAATATTTTCAAAACGTAAATGAAGTTGCATATGTAATTGTTTTTTGGTTGCAAACCATATTTTTGCAAAAAATTTCAAAAGATAGTAAAATCGCAAAACAACTTTAAAAAGATAGCATTTTTGGTAATTTCTCTAAATTTTAACAATAAAAATTAAACATTACCCTTATGTTACAAACAAATATAAATATACACTCTTCTCTACTGTATGAAAATGGGTGTTTAATCTCACATTCAAAATCTAACCAATAATTTCTACCATTTAACACAGTAAAACATATTAAAAATAAACAAAATATTTTTGAAAGAATTACAGAAGTCCTGAGACAATAAAAACACACAACTCTATTGATTTAATAAATAGGCATGTACAATGTATCCCATTTTTTAAAATAACCTTATGCTAACCTACCTTTATTCCAATCATAAGAAAAATAACAATGTTATCTGATGGAGTAATCAATACCAATAAATCAAAATGCATTGTTCCGTTCATTAGAATGTTGGCGCAGCAGCCAACAGTTTCTTTCGCCGACCATTCAGGCCAGTAGATTCAATCGTCACATTTAAATTTTAATCTTGCAATTTGGCTTGGAAGGATAAGGATATGAGGTAATATTAAGGCAGGAACATCGGTAAACAGTCCATGTTATTAACGACTTGGTATACAACATCAAACTTACTAGAAAATGGTTATGACATGGATGGATGGTGTAAACGAATAACAATTTCCTTTCAGAGACAAAGTGTGAAGCAAGATTACAAATTTTGACAAAAAAATTACAGTCATCGAAATTAAAACTGCTTAAGTAAGTTCGGGGATCAAGGATTCCATGACAAGTAAAATCCAATTAATTTGTGAGTTCGATATATATGTACTAGATGAGAAGGTACACATTCTTAAACTTTTGAACTTAATTATAATTATATCTCTATTTGTGTTCCCTGATCTTAATCTGTTTGTGTGTAATTATTTATGGCCCACAATTTCGACGTGCACTAAACTGTTTCAGTAACCAATCTGCGAATAAAAATTAAATAATGGGTGTGTTATTATAGGTATACAACAGATGTGTAAACGAGAAAATAGATAGTGGACTGTTGGGCATAGACCCACTTAGAGATAAGCCCAAGGCTATAAGCCCAATAAACCCAAGACTGAAAGGGCTATAAATATATTTGAAGATACATTGTAAAAGGATAAGATAATAAAGACTCAACAATGGCGCTAGAAGGAGCTCTAACCTCCTCCTAGAAACACAAAATCAACAA
>PHNY01295137.1:961-13211 GCA_003724115.2 Anethum foeniculum | reverse complement strand
CCCCCCCCCCCCCCCCCCCCCCCCACACACACACACACACGCGACCATGATTTTAAAAGTAAGTGAAACTTTTTTGGAAGCCCCTATCGCTGGTATGCGCAGAAACATGTACAGAGGTTTTTTTTTCTTCATCCAATTTATTAGTCTTTTTTTGCATGTGAAGCCTTAAGGAGGTACCAAGCTACTGAATGGCTCAAGAGCCTAGTTGGGCCTCTTGGTATATCTAATCAGCCATCTGAGGAAGAATTCATTTCTTGCTTGAGAAGTGGTTTGGTTCTGTGCAATGCAATTAACAAGATTCAGCCAGGATCAGTTCAAAAGGTAACAAAATTTATTTTTCGATCTTATCTATATATGTGTTTGGGAGTCCAGACAAATTTAATGAATTTATAGGGTTTCTGTTTTTCATTTCTTTGTCTGATGGCTTTTTGTTTTTTCGATTTATGTAAGGTTGTTGAGAGTCACTTAACATCCGAATCATCTGCTTCGGATTCCCAGCCGTTGCCAGCTTTTCAGTACTTTGAAAATGTGAAGAATTTTTTGGTAGCAGCAGAAGAGTTGAAGCTAACAACTTTTGAAGCACCTGTCCTCGAAAGGGTGGGTTACATTTCGCATTTCAGACATCAGTACATATGTTTGTTGATGTGCTTATGTTTCTTGTTAAATTTTTACCTATGTATCTTATTAGGACAATTTGGAGGCTGGATCATCAACTAAGGTAGTTGATTGCATTTTGGAGCTTAAAGCTTTACATGACTGGAAGCAGATGAATGGAGGAAATGGATTTAATAAGCCTCCAAGGTCCCCGTTTGTTATGCTTACTGCGGGTAAAATTAATTCTCAAGTTTCAGAGGATACTTTGGATCCTCATAGGCGACTATCAATGACTGCGAGCTACAATAAAGAATTACCTGCTGAGAGCGAAACACAGAATCTTGAAGGTTTGTTGTTCTCTCTTGCCTATCTGATTGTAAATATATGTTGTTACCTAGATATGATTTTGTTAAGTTTAGATCTGGAATGGGCTTCATATGAACGAAGGGACCCTACTAGCCATGAATATCTGGTGTTATGTGTTGTTATGGCTTTGTTTATTAATTTTGAGTTGTGATTTCCTCCGTTCATGTCTACTTTCTGGATATTGCAGAGCTAATTGTGGCAACTCTTGCTCAATGTATGGTGGATAAAAAGGAAAATATTGAGGCTAACCTTCTTGCATCCATTCGCAGTAGGAATCCGGTAATTTTTTCATCATATTGATATGTAAGTGTAGACTAGTAATAGATTTATAATACATTTGAAGAAGTATCTCCATTACAGGCTGCAATCAAAATCTTATGCAAGAATATGTTAAGCTGTTTAAAAGAAGAAGAACAGAGGAAAATGCGACCAGAGGTTAGTGGATCTTAAGTAGTCTGAACCTAGTTTATCATCTTGTCTGTTATAAGATATGTCCTTTTCTGCAAAATGAAACAATTTTCTATACCGGAAGAAAGCTCAACTAAGCATCCTTTTTCTGTGTTGTACAATATAGTTTTGTTATATAGGGATTTTCTATTATTTATATAGTATATATCTTGATCAGTTTGTTCAAGGAAAGACCTTAGTGCACGGATATCTCTCCACTTAGGCTATATAACTATCTACGATGCAGATTTGAAATGCATATTCATGCAATATTGGCGATTTGACATTCATATGTACAAACAGTCGACCTCCATTCAAGTTCCTTGCAATTAATTCCAGTTTTTATCTGATATATTTGTAAGTTGTACCCTGCAATAAATTATGAATATCTTTTCTTGGATATCAGGTGAAACCAACCCTGGGTGATCTTTTAAGAGAAGAATGTGATGTGCACTTGAGAACAAATGAAGTAATGGAAAGTTCATCAATTCCTGAGACCAATAAGGTAATATTAATATTCATCTCAAGTACTGTACTTCAGTCTACTCCTACCATTTTGTATATTACTAGGTAAAGCTGTACGTTAAACTATTAGCTAGAAAAATTTACGAAGTACAGATACTAGGTGCCTTTGCTAGCCCTAGTATGCACCTGACGGGGCCTCATTGCGAGGATACTTGGGAATGCACTTAAACAAAATGCTGGTGCATACTTTAAATTGAATTGTTAACTGTGATATTCTTTCTGTTTCTAAATTTGTATTTTATTTAATAAATTACAGATCCTCCCGAATCTAATTTTAAACAAAATTTCATGAACTATCCTATATCCCTGCACCACGGCACCCCTAATTCACAAGGACAAAGTAGTGGTAGTTGTAAATTTAAAAGATTGTTACCGTCACTTGTTCCACTTCGGTTTTCATGTTAAGTAGTAATAGGAAATCCTGACAGTATAAGAGAGGATGAGAGAATGATGTACACAGCAGAGTCATTAGGTTGCTAAAATTATTTTTTATTCTGTCACATTCTTGCTGCTCGTTAACCTTTATTTAGAAGTAGTAGATACCGTCATTTTTATAGAGTACTTGGCCTATACACATAAAATTTCTGTTGTCATTCACACCATTTTCACCCAGCCCACATATTCAAGAATTAAGTTGTTTGCTTTATCAGAATATGTTACCATTATAATTTGTAAGCACTTGTCTTAATGTTCGTAAGCATGTGAAATTTAGTCTAATTCTTTCCTTTGGAAAGTATGAATTGCTTAGATAAGGAAGTTTCATTTAAAGTGATATTTATACATTTACACGACACTTTTGTTTTGTGATCGCAGTGTTGTGGAGCTTGCTTAAATAAAGGTTACTGCAACCATGAAAAGCTTCTCAAGATGCAAGAAAATGAACTAGCAGTAAGCTTTTCAACATTCTATGTTGGTGATTTGAAATGACAAATATTTTTACTCTTCTTTTGTTGATTTCATTTAATGCATTGATGCTATATTGGTACGTTAAACACAAATAGATTTTATATGATTGGAAAGTTTTGCTCTTTATTACAGCTCTATCTAAATGTTAGCTAATATTATTCACTGTGGCTATGCCATTCTCAATCAGAATGTTGTATATTTCAAGTTTCTGAGTTACATAATTGTTGTGCAGACACTTAAGTCATTGCTATCAAGAACCAAGGCTGAGTTTGAAGACTTGCAGTCTCAGTTGCAAAAAGACATGAAAGTTCTAGGTATACATCGGTTAGGGTACCCAACATTATATGTAGAGTCTATCCCATTGTATTTAGTCATCTTAAGAAATGCGACATTAAGTTTCTCCCCACATATTCTTATATGTAAAACAACTAATATACCCTAATTTCTAGGACATGCAATTTATGCAAGTATGATGACTAATGCTTATGAGTACCGGCTTTGTATTGAAGATTAAAGCCTTGGATATCTCAGAAGCTCTCCTATTTTGTGAGAACTCTTAGATAGTTCTTAAAAGTACTCATTTTTCTTCTTCTATTTTTCACATGGACCAGAGAGTCAGGTGCAAGAGATGTCTACGGCAGCTCTTGGATACCATAAGGTTGTAAAAGAGAATGAGAACTTGCACAACAAGGTTCAGGTTCTCAAAGGTTAGAGAAATTAAACTCGCCAAAGTTTTTATTTATTCATTATGTATTTTTATATCAAATTTTTCATCAAAGTGTGGATTGTACATGAGCGACGTGGCATCTTGTTAAAGTTAAGATTATGCTGATGTAATTAAACTGTTCAACAGGAGGTCTTGAAAAAACCTTAAAGATAGCTGATGTTAGTCCAGAAGAGGCGGAACTTCAAAAAGAGGTACACCTAAATTAAGATGTCTGATATATGTGTGGGGTGGTTTAACAATAAACGCTTGCTTTCCCATCTTATTATGGAATCTTAACTGCATGAAGTTGTCTCTATTACTATCTTTCTTTAGTGGGAATAATACTTCTTGACATTATCAATTTGAACAGAATTTATGTTTGATTACTTGTTTCCATTTTGTTATACTGGTGCCAATTATTTAAAGTTGAGAACTCACTGGACGTTGAATGACAATCTAAATGCTAATTATGCTAGACGCAAACACCATTCTAAACAAAAAGCTGAAAACTCGTTTAACGACAATTTGGATGTTGATCATGTTAATTGTATATATATACATATAATGGTAGTAATAAACAGCTCATGTGCATAATAAATCTTAATGTCTTATCAATATGCTTAATGAAGCCTTTACGATCTAAATTGCAAATGAGATCTTATATAGAAAAGGCATATATATTTTAAATAAATTCAAGTGAGAGAGTGCTTGTTAGTTAACACAGAAGCTCTAGTTTTTGTTTCTTTTTTCACCCTGATAAAGATACTAACATATCTCATCTAGATAAATGTGTAATCATGATATATAACTTTTAGTTTCCTGCTAAAATTTTGCAGCTTAAGAGACTCAAAACGGCGTTATCTAAGAAGGAATCTCAGAGTTCAGAAATGAGTGTTCTCAAGGAAATCAAATCACCTTCAGGTAAGTTAAAATCAGTGACCAAAGAAACTTCGTCACATGCTCGAAGGCTAAGCACTGATACTTCCGGCATAGACAGAGGAGATAAACCAAAGGTGAATAAACTCAAAGAAGCAAATTTGTTGCATAGTGCTTCCGCTGTGATAACTCCTCCTCCCTCCCGAAGGTTGAGCATTGAGAGTAGCTCCACCCAGAAGCTGGAGAAATCATCAAGCGTCCGAATGTCAAGCGTTGAGATTCGCTCCACACAGAAGATGGAGAAATCATCAAGTGTCCGAAGGTTAAGCACCGGAACTTCAAATATGGTAAAATTGGGGAAAGCACAGGAACCTAAGGGACTGAATTATGTGTTTGAGAAAGCTAAGGCAAGTTCGAAGAGAATTTCCCATCATTCCCGAAGGTTAAGCAGTGATAGTGGACAACATGCACAGACAGCATATTTGGAAGAACAAAAGGTGCTTAAAACTCCTTCTGTGCAAAACCGAACTAAAAGGCTAAGTCTGGAAGGTCAGCTATATGTGAATACAGACTCCGTGATTTCAGAAAGGTCTGGTCTGCCTCAGGCTCCAAAATCAGCTTCAAAGCCAAAAGTGTTAACTAGTAAAGGTGATTTTAGACCCGAGGTATCTTGTCAAATGGCTCCTGAGAGTCCCTTATATCCTGTTTCTTCTAGTCAAGTGGTAAGACTTGAAAAGGAAAGGAAAGTTCCTTTTTCCTTTGAACCACCCGGCACCACTCCTGAGGCTGCCCATGCCAGAAGTCAGCTGATGATTGAGTCTTTGGAGTCACAGACAGCTAGCTTGAGAGCTACTGTAAATGGAAAGACGTCTCAAATAAGGAAATCACTTCGGGCTATTGGGAAATTGATCAATGGCTCTGAGAAAAGGTAAGGTGCTCCTCATAAGTTTTTGACAGTAACTGTGTATTTTCAACTCTAACATTTTAATTTGTTATGATGGCACTATATATATGTTGATTTATCTCTCATGACATGCCCTTTCTTCATGTGTATATATATTAACTGAGATAGATTAAAAATATTGAAATGTAGAAAGTTGTTGCAAATATTTAAAAATAAACCATTAACACAAAATTACAGGAGCACGGAGAAACCGATGGTAACTTTTGATGCCACAAATAGGATGTATGATCTGAAGTTACCAGTTGCAAGCGATGCGAGGATGCTGAGAAGACAGTCACTGGCCGGGACTTGGCCCCCAGTCACGTCAAGTACACCCTCATTTGGAGTAATTTCAAGTGGCAATCGTAAGTGTTATGTACAGTAAAATCTCAAGCCTCATTTACAATGTACATATATGTCGCTGTCTTACAGTCTTTTACTTTAAGTTACAGATTATTTTCTCCATGTGCATATGGATCTTGACTCTGAAAATGTTTTCTCCTACAGGTTTATCGCGTGCCCGTTCACCTTCTTCGGTCCGTGCTTCTGACAAGTCACCGGGACGCAGGCTTTAAGTTTTTAACTGGGCTATACAAAATTGGAAAGGACTGCAGAAAGGGCTTTAGACTGACATGCTGATACTCGAGATAGGAAACGATATTGTTGAACTCTTTCATTGAATGCTAGTGCATTTCCATTGTAAAACTTAACTAGCCAAGTATAAGTAGTCAAGACGGAGCTTAATAGCTTTCATTGTTTAAACTAGAAAGTAAACGGGATGCCTATTTTCAGGCTTGCTGGTTGATCATTATTATTAAGCAGTAAAAGAATAATTTCTGAATATTGTTACTTCAGATGCCATTACGGGTGCAAATGAAGAATCCCGCACTTCAGAATCTAGTAATATTTGGTGAATATCAGATTCCTATTATCTTTGTAGCAGGTCTGATAAAATTCTCAATGCTATGCTAATGCTATAATATTTTGTGCAAAGGGTAAAAAAATTAGTATATACCAACCAAAAAGAGTCATTTCCCTTGCTATTTGCGTTGGATTCTATATTTATTATTAGATAGTATGTAAATGGTATCTTATGTTTAATGTGTGTAATTGAAATAGTTGTTTAATCTTTGGTTTTCAGATAGCTATGCTTCTTATTAGTTCTTTCTGATATTGCTCCTTTCATTAGGAAAGCAATTTGAAGAAAAATCTGATTAGCTTTGTTAAATCCTCCATGCGAAGTTAAGATCGTGGTCACCATGAATGGTATATTAGAAAGCACATCAACAAGCTCGGACGATGGTCCTAATCAGCGCAGCATACAATAAAACTCTGGAAAATAACATGTTACATAAAACCAGCAACTTCTGTACAAATTTAGTAGTTCACTGAGGTAGGATGCAAACATATACGTCCAGCAAACTCAAGTTGTTTTTGTCATACAACTACAATCCAACCATGTTCCATGCATAATGCATCTTCCACACACTGCCAAACTTATATGCAAAATAATCATAACGATACACTCTATGACACTATATACCCCATTCGTTTATTTAAATTAATGGTACATTTTTAACTGTATCCGGGTAGCCTTATATCCATTAATTAGTCCCGTGTACAGGGCTGGTAAACCTATGAACTTTCAGCTTCTATTTTCTGAAAGAATATTAAAATTACATATCATATTCAATTTCTCTAGATGGTAGTGAAGTGAAATTAATCCAAGTAGATACTGATGTTTCTAGTTTTCTGGATGCATCCTCTCATACTTACTTAAGTGGCTTGGTGTATTTATTGGGAATCTTGCCGTATGCAAATCTGGCACTAAATTATAAATGTTCCTTGTGCGTGCGTCAATCAGCTATATTTTTTATGGGATGGAGACTTCTTTTGGCTAATGCATCTGATTTGCACACAGATTACTGTATCAGTTCAACTGGTGTAGCTTTTCTGTTTTAAAGTTTCATTTCATTATTCTGATCTTCCGGGAACAGACTCTACAATCATCCGAGTAGAGGTGAAACCAGTAGATAATACGTTTTGTGTACATCTTACATTTTTCGGATGCTTTACGGGGTCAGTGACAGCGGGTGTATTAGGTTTGATTATCTTAGTTGCATATACACAATATTCCTGTTATATGTCAAGGGCAACTAAGATGAGTTAATGCTGATGGAAATAGGAAGTAGATAACAATTAAATAACAGAAATTTCATAACTGAAACAGAAAAGAGTAATGTGTAATGCTGTTCAAACTAGTAAATAGAAAGGAAGTTTCTGAACAATTAGTATGCTAATGGACTGGAAAGGTGATAAAAGGCAAGAAAAGAATGGAAATTAATGTGGTTTGTAGCACTGCCAAATTATTCGGTTTTAGTTCATTCAAAGGTTCCGGGGGAACTAAACATTATAAACAGAATTTAGTGTTTGGAACTTGCTATATCTTTCATAGTTACGAAAGAAACTTCTTGGACATGTGCTCTGAGTATGCATCCCTGTCTACTGTCCATAAGGTGTAAAATAATGGTATCTCCAGGGCGGTTTTCATACAGTTATATCAAACCGTCTTCTTGTTTTAATCACAGTATTCAGAATAATATCAAATTCTAAAATGACAATGCAGCATTGAGATCCCTCATATATAAACTCTCCAGTGCTATTCTGAAAGCAGCATTTTAATAAAGAGATTTCAGTAGTGTAGCCACCTGCAATGGCAAAGGATAAAAAAGTAGTTTTTGTGATGGTTCCCTTTCTAGCACAAGGCCACTTGGGTCAGCTCCTCCATCTCTCCCGTCTCATCTCAACGTATAACATCCCAGTCCACTATGTTAGCACCACAACTCACATCCGCCAAGCCAGCAGCCGTCACCAGGGATGGGACCTCCTTGACTACGACAACTTCCACATTCATGAATTTCCAATCCCAGCTTTTCAGTGTCCAGATCCCAACCCCAATGCTCCAAGTAAATTTCCTTCTCAACTTCAACCAGCATTCGAAGCCTCCATTCACCTCCGCGAGCCTGTTTGCAAACTCCTTACTTCCCTTTCTGCCACTGCTCGAAGAATTATTATCATTCACGATTACTTAATGGCATCGGTAGTTCAAGATTTTGCTTCACTACCTAATGCTGAGACTTATACTTTTCAGACTTGTTCTTCTTTTTTTACTTTTACCTACTACTGGGATTACGCGGGCAGGCCTATCGCAGCTGATGATCAGATACTTCAACAACTTATATCTACTGAGGGTTCTCTGACTTCAGAATTGTTGGCTTTGGGTGAAAAACAAGAAATTCATGTCAATAAAAGCTCTGGTGAAATTTACAATACATCCAGGGTAATCGAAGGTCATTACTTTGATTTGCTCCAAACTTTGCTGGTTAACAAGAAATGCTGGGCAATTGGACCATTCAACCCTGTAGATATTTGCCAGAAACCAGACCAGAAAAGACACAAATGCTTAGAATGGCTAGATAATCAAGCTTCTAATTCAGTGATATATGTTTCTTTCGGAACGACGACTTGTCTAACCGATGAACAAATCCATGCTATCGCAGTTGGCTTAGAAAACAGTAGCCAAAAATTCATTTGGATATTAAGAGATGCGGATAAAGGAGATATATTCACCGGAGATGTAAGAAAAGCTGAATTGCCAACGGGGTATGAAGACAGAATATTAGAAGCCGGGCAAGGGATGATAGTGAGAGATTGGGCGCCCCAACTGGAAATTTTAGCGCACACCTCCACCGGAGGATTTATGACTCACTGTGGATGGAATTCATGCTTGGAAAGCCTGACAATGGGAGTGCCTATGGCAACATGGCCAATGCATTCTGACCAGCCTAGAAATTCTGAGCTAATAACAAAGGTACTCAAATTAGGCATTGTCGTTAAGGACTGGACTCGAGAAAATGACTTGGTTGGATCTTTACAAATTGCAAATGCAGTCAAAAAGTTGATAGCATCTAAAGAAGGAGATGAAATGAGGAAAAGAGCTGCAGACTATAGAAATGACATCAAGAAATCTGTGGCAGAAGGTGGAGTCAGTCGCCTTGAATTGGATTCGTTTATTGATCACATTACAAGAGAGTAAGAGCATTCTTGAACCATGTGTTCTCTAATTCAATGCTATTACTTGTGGGATTCAAATGGTTGCATATCATCTTTAGTTGTTTACAAATTATGAACAAATAAAATGCATTTTATGATTTCATGTTTTAGATACTTGAGTGAAAATTCTTAAAACTGTTGATATTAATTAAGTGGAGGGCACTATTAATGGGGCAAGAGTTTCACCGAGATCAAACACTTCTCCAAATACAAAAAGAAAAATCAAACGCATGGGAATCTATGATCAAATGTAATATACTATCCAAGATAATTTTGGAGCAATATAGAATATTCGAGGAAGATAATTACATATTTGGCAGGATTGAAAAAGTCTGCCATGTCCATATCAAGAAGGGGTCTCTAGAGTATTTGGACCATGGTGTAAGATATGACATCAACTAGTGCACCAAAATTTCAAAACCATTTACTATCATTATTTTGAATGTGAAGTTGTAGAACTTTATTACACAACGCACTCATGTCTCGCCTCTTCTAATAGTAAACTTAGCAACGCTGCAACCTAAGTGTTTCAGTACTTTAGCTAGCTGCAATGACGAAGGATACCCAAGTAGCAGTGGTGATGGTGCCTTTTCTAGCACAAGGCCACTTGGGTCAACTCCTCCATCTCTCCCGTCTCGTCTCCTCTTACAGCATACCAGTCCACTACGTTAGCACCACAACTCATATCCGCCAAGCCAGAAGCCGTCACCAGGGCTGGGACCTCCTTGCCTACGATAACATTCGCATTCATGAGTTTCAAATCCCAGCTTTTCCCTCTCCACCTCCGAATCCCAATGCTCCATGTAAATTTCCTTCTCAACTCCAACCAGCATTTGAAGCATCCATTCACCTCCGCGAGCCTGTTAGCAAACTACTTAAATCTCTTTCCACCACTACACAAAGAATTATCATCATTCACGACTATCAAATGGCCTCAGTGGTTCAAGATTTTGCTTCCATACCTAACGCTGAGGCGTACACTTTTCAGAGTACTTCTTCTTTCTTTATTTTTTCCTACTACTGGGATCTTGCGGGCAGGCCAATTGCAGCTGATGACCAGATACTTCAACAGCTACCTTCTATGGAAGGTAGTGTGACTACAGAGATGTTGGATTTTGGGAGAAAACAAGCAATTCACCTTAAGAACAGCTCTGGTGAGCTTTACAATACAACCAGAGCAATTGAAGGCCATTACTTTGATTTGCTCCAGAAAATACAGGCTGACAAGAAACTTTGGGCAATAGGACCCTTCAACCCCATATCTATATGCGATAAACCAGACCAGCAGCGACACAAATGCTTAAAGTGGCTAGATAATCAAGCTTCAAATTCAGTAATATATGTTTCTTTCGGAACAACAACTTGTCTAACTGATGAACAAATCCAAGCCATTGCAGTTGGCCTAGAGAACAGTGGCGAAAAATTCATTTGGGTACTGAGAGACGCGGATAAAGGAGATATATTTACTGAAGATGTCAGAAAATATGAATTGCCAATGGGGTACGAAGACAAAATATTTGAAGCCGGACAAGGGATGATAGTGAGAGACTGGGCTCCCCAGTTGGAGATTTTGGCACACGCTTCCACGGGGGGATTTATGAGTCACTGTGGATGGAATTCATGCCTGGAAAGTATGACAATGGGAGTGCCTATGGCTACATGGCCAATGCATTCTGACCAGCCTAGAAATGCAGTGCTAGTAACAAATGTACTAAAACTAGGCATTGTCGTTAAGGAGTGGACTCAAGGGAATGATTTCGTTGAGTCCATACAAATTGAAAGAGCAGTAAGAAAGTTGTTAGCGTCCAAAGAAGGAGATGAAATGAGGAAGAGAGCCGTAGAGTTGAGAAATGACAGTAAAAAATCTGTTGCAGAGGGCGGAGTTAGTCGTATGGAAATGGATTCATTTATCAAACACATTACAAGATCATAATCTCGTAGTGGTCTAAAACAATCCGTTACCTATTCCAGTGCAATTAGCTATGATATCATCTGTTGTTGTTTCAAAATGTTGAATGACATGCATGTCCTATGTTCAGAAATTAGAAACTTCCATTAAAATTCTTGCTAACACGCTGACATGCTATCAGTGTGCAGAAAAAGAGTTTCATTGATATCAAACTCTTTCCTGGGTACAAAGACAAGAATCAAACATGGGTGAAGACAATCACATAGTTGGCAGCGTTGGAAAAGTCTACAAGGCGTGCGTATCTAGAGTATTGGACCATTGTGTAAGTTTGGACACATGACAAGAAGCACTTCCAATTTTTTGCTAAACGACCATTGTCGTTATATTTCTAATTATGCAAGGCGTAAGGTGTGCAGTGTGCTGTTATGCATGGTTTAAAGGAAAGCTCATTTCTAATTATTCCTTCAAAATTCCTATTACTTCATACTTTACTTTAAAAATAAAAGAAATCTACCATTCATATACTATTATGAATTTACAAATATATGATATTTATTTTAAATTCTAGCACAACTCTATCTCTATAACTTTACTTTTAATTATCTCTATTTTATAACTTTTATTGTCATATATTTGAATGAAATGGAATTCAAATAAAAATTTGAATTAATGATTAGAATAGAAGTAACAATATAGGCTAAAAAAGATAAATATTTGAAAATAAAATTGATTTATAATACACTTTCTAGATTAACTCAGTTTTAAATTTGGGGCAAGGCTAATTAGTTCAATGAACTATTAAAATAACGTTAAGTGCGCGTTTGGGCAATTTTAAATTAAGTGACTTACTGCTTAAATTGAATAA
>PHNY01295122.1:908-16831 GCA_003724115.2 Anethum foeniculum | reverse complement strand
CCCCCAAAAAAAAAAAAAAAAAAAAAAAAGAAAGATAAGAAATTGTGAAATGGTGAGATTAAATAAGTAGCGGAAGGAGAGGGAAAAAAAGGAAAGAAAAATAGGAGAATAAAGGAAGAAAGAAATTTAAGATAATTAATGACTTTAATTGATGAGTATTTTTGATAAAAATATTGGTGAAACTATTTTGAGAGATGGTGACAAGACAGAATTGGTGGAATTAGAGGAAATGAAGGGAGAAATGGAGAGGACGAGGACAGAGAATTAGTGGAAGTAGAGAAATGGAGGAAAAAATGGAGAGAGAGAATAAGTGGAAAGAAAGAAGAAAAAATATTTAATTAATGATTGCAATGTAATTAGTAATAACTTTGAACGAGAATAATGGAAGGAGGATGTGACATGTGTACTCCTTTAAAGGAGAGGAGAGCATGCCATGTATCAATCTTGAAAGGAGAAAGTGACATTTGTCCTAACTTGTACTTTGTTTACTAAAAGGTAGAGATGAATAAAAGCACTCAACCATTTTGTAGACGAAGTATCCATGTCGGTTATGTATCTTGTACGATAATATAAAGCATGACTTTGAACAAGTTAACAACAGCCATCTTAGTTTCCATAGACTAGCTAAAATATCTAGATTCCCTAATATTGCAATATACACATTCTAAGGAGAAGCGCATCATATTGAACACCTTTTCTGCATGTACTAACTTTAAAGAACACTCATGATGAAGCAGGTACGGTCATGCACCAGGAATGCATGACAAGACTGCAAGACATCACACTAAACTAATTCTAATCCATGACTTAAGGTAAACTAGCTTATAACCCATGTAAAGCTAAATGTTTTTAGTTTGTTTATTATGTTATAGAATAATAATATTATAAATGTTTGATTTTAATATGTTGTTTAGTGGTATTTGAACCTTCGACCTTTGTTTAGAATAACTTTTAGTATTAAATCTAGCTGTTCTCGTCAATTTGATTTCAAAGATTTAACGACTGTGATTGTAATGAATAACCAAAAATGAGCTACTAACCGAACTACAAATTATCCCCTAGTTCGCTATAGTATAGATATATCACTTATAGACATATCTATGTTGCTATAGTATTATAGTTTGGCTTTCAAAGTGGTACTACAATCTTATTTAAGAAAACATAGAATTGTTAATGTCAATAAATGTTTCTTTATAATCCTAAGACAAATGAAAATGAGTCCAGACTATCAGTGAAGGCCCAATAAAAAGCAGAAGATAGAAACTTGTACCAATAGAACAAAACATGATCAACATATCTTATATCAAAAGTATATGTGCACCTAAATGTTTAAAGAGAAGCCAAGGCTTTTCCATTTTATAATCACATGGTCAAAGGCTACTCGATGTGATGTTTGAAGCAACAGAGAAATTTTGACATGTCCATCAAAATAAGATAATGCCCAATGTATCAATAAAAAAGAATAAATAAACATGGATAAACAATGATGAACATGATGAAGCTACCTCCTTGGAACATAGCTAATGAGTATAAGCAGACTTTCATCCAAATTAGAGGCCATCAAAAGTGATGCTTCAACAACTCCTTTTACAGTCTGCATGAATGTTTAACATTAGGAGACAAATTAAAAAAGGTTCAATGTAAGTAAAGGAAGAAGATCTAAGTTGAAAGTAATGATGTCAAGTTCAAGGCCATCATTGTATCTATCAATACTAGTAAATAAGGTCTATCACATTCTATTATCAGTAATCAACGAAACAATGAGAACATTTAAATAAATTCGTACCTTCTATGTCCCAACAACTTTATCATTTTAGTACTTTTAACAATTTAACAATAAAATAACATTTAAAGTACAAAAAGATTTCTTTTGGTGTAAATGGGTCGGAGTTGATTTTTAGTTTACTGTAACTTTTACACCATTTTAGTGTAAAAATCACACCCAAATAGTGTAATCGGCTGGAAATGCTCTAATGACCCTTTTAACCTAATAAAAAGGTTGGAGACCGAAAAGACCTTTTGAACAACATTAGAAGAATAAACAGTAGACAAAATCTGACTCCGCTACTACTTATTTCACCCAAAAAATCTCTATCGATAATCACCTGCCATATGCATCATACTCACATAAAAAATTTCACTGTCCGGTGCCGCTTCTATTTACCTAGATACTTTGCTGTGTATGGAACTAATAATTCCATTCACCCACAAATCAAAAATCCACATATACACATAAAAATAAAAACTACATATAAGAATCCTAAACACAAAGATATCAAAGTTTTTATGTGTATATATATAGAGGGAGAAATAAACTACCTGACGAGCGTGTTCTGAAACACGATCAGCATCGATGGACAACAAAGGCAAAGAATCAGAGCTTTGTTCGAGTTTGGAGGATGATCCTCCTTTGTTAGTTTTAAATGTCTGATTATTATTATCAATCAGTGAACAAGCAGGGTCTCACAGCATATCATTTTGAGGCGCCTGAACTATATCGAAAACGAAGCCTCTGGTCCAATTTCAAGGTCAGCTACCAATTCCTAGACCAACCTGTAATTTCTTCCCCATTTTACATTCATCAACATTTGATAAATAACAATTCATTCACATGTATATATAATTTATCTATAAAAATAAAAAGAGAGATAGATAGATACCTCGCAGGAGAGTCCGGATTGACTGAGGCGATATTCGGCTGGTTTAAGCTGCTTTTCTTCTCCCACTACTATCTGCACCCCCCCCCCCCTTCTCTCTCTCTCACACACACACACACAACAAACATACACGCACAAACAACAAACAAAACCGTATAAGATACCTCAACCGTAGGATATACCTCAATTCTCCCTGAGATAGAAGATGCCCGTCATAATAACCCACACAGTAAAAGTGCCTTCATGTATGATGCTTAATTTTTCTAATAAAAGATGGTAAAAAGTGACCAAGATCTTCAAAATGGCCTAGAAAACTGACAAGGGAAGACAATTTACAAATTCTTTTAATTTTCGTTTCTTTCAACTTCATTTCACTTATTTTTCTACAATATTTAAGACAATTGCGACCCTTGAGAATTTGATATGAAAATTGAAAGAAGATGCAAAAAGAACTTCTCATTGGCCTTGAATTAACTAATGTTAGAGATCTTACAAGTTACAATTGAATAAAAAAATATAGGCAGGGGGAACTACACAAGGAACTGATGGCAGCCTAATATACAAAGAATGATTACAAGAACATGCCATAACCTACATCTCTGTGTACCTAAGATTTGCCTTTATGAACATATACAGAAGGGTGACTGAACAAGCTATATCCAACCCAAATATAATTGCAAGAGAAGGAAAGAAAAGAAACAGAGCAAAATCAAATTACATGTAGACTCACAAAGAATTGACCAGTATTCTTGGTTATGAAGGCTCTAAACTGACGGCTCTTTCAAGATCACTTTCAAAATCCAGCAAAGGTCTTAGCCTTCTCTCCACTTCTCTGCTTTGTAAATGTAATTCTTCAACAACCATTGATAGTGCAAACTTGCAAGAGGACTCATCCCGGAACGCCAGGGTCCACCTTCCATCAACTAAAGCTCTTGATTTAGGTTTCCCCTGAGAAGTAAAATTTACAGCATCTCTGAGGGGAAATGTAGTTGGACGGATTCGCAGGTGTAGCCATCTTGAATGCTTATCATCTACTTTGGGCTGCAAAGAAGTAGACAGTAAACTAATAATAATAATAATAACCACAGTTCTTATTATTTACAAGAAAGAATGATGCGAGACCATTTAATAATTCTGGACTTCTGCATAGAGTATGCTTAACTAATTTATCGCAATTTTATTAGACATCATTTTTTCTTTTTGTAATATAGAGGAAGTTCCAAACTATTAATAGTCATGCTGACAGCAACATTAAGCTTGGATCACTAAAATATCATACAAGATGTAGTAGTAGAGAAAGTAATTTTCCACATCTCGTGTGAAGCAAGTATGGATAATGTCATTTTGGAAAGTGTGATCATATATTAGATTCTAAGACCTCAACAAATCTGACAGATTCACTTCTCGTGTCCAGATATGGCTAAAACCATAGTATACCACGAAAAAATATCTAAAAATGGTAAATATCCAATATATCTTGGCGACCCAATGTATACATAAGCTACACATTCAAATTGGAGTCTAAAATTATACAATTAGAGAGTATTCTTCTGTATTATAACCACACTTACATTACATCCAGCCAAAGGTGCAGCAATGCGAACCACCCCACGATGTACTTTAGAGGCTAATTCTTCTGCAAGAACAACCCAGCCAGAGCTTCCCAGCGAGATTGCTAAAAAGAAAAAATGGCGCTCTTTACCTCTCTCAAAAGCAATTTTACATGGTACGGCATCAACTGAAGATGGAAAAACAATATTAAAATATAATAAATTCACTAATCCTTGTAAATAATGATATTCTTCTCCAGAAGACAACTCAATTATAGATTCGATGTACAACCTGGAATATCTTTTTTTTTTCCAAGTAAAACCTGGAATATCTTGCACTTGTGAAATGAAAAAATGAAGTGAAAGGGAGAAAATAGGACCGAGATATAGCAGATCAAGTAAGAGGCATACCAAGACTTAATTCGGTACTTGGTTTTGGACCAATTTTATCTACACCTGCAGTTTTTGCTCTGCACTTCTCTGGGAAGTCAATTGGGGGGCTTATCGGAGGTTGGTCAGGCAAAGGTCTGCCAACTGAGAAAATAAGGAGTTGATGAAAAAGGACAAACACCTAATGGAAAGAAAACAAAGGGATCAGATTAAAAGATAGCAAATAAATCATCAACAATTAACCAATGGTTGTGTTAACATTTGAATGTTGAGGTTCACTCGTGCTCCAAATATTTGCATTGTAATAATTGAGTTGCAAATGACCTTCACCAATTCACACATTCTTTCACCAGCAGCAAGAGATGAATCACTCTGATCTGACAGGACAACAGATTTTATTACATGAAAGTTGGAAGAACTATAGGTATCAATGATTTTGATCAACAATTGATGTGTGATAGTAAGACTAATTATACTTATACAGATGTAGTTTGTCACTTGTCATACCTTCGGCAAAGGGCTTGTGTTGAGGAAGGAGTATGCATTTGAGCTCTTTTCGAGGAGATGAAGCCTCAATTGCTACAAGTGAACATTCTATTACTACATAACAAGCCAACTTTGGAAAGAGAAAGATGTATTCGATTCACAAAAGAATACCTCTTTTGCACTTTCTCCATTCATCACAGAGGACTGTTATAAGTAGATCAGACCAGGATCCTCTGAATTCTTCAATAAGACGACTATTGCACTTCATATATGAATCCTATGCATGAGAAACTAGCAAGTTATTACACAATGCATATAGTGTAGTTTAGCGATTTAAATTTCAAATTACTTACTTTTAGTAAATTAAGATGGCTGCTGTTGAACTCAGTCTCCCTGTAAGGAAGCAACTGCCGTAGAAGCCAGCCACCATCCCACAATGTTTCTGCAGAGATATCTGATCGACAGAAAAGACTGACCAATGCATCGAAAACCTTCAACAGCATTTACAAAATAGTATTTACACACTCGAGAACAAAAAAAAATGGAGGTTAAACGAACTCTTTTAGGCTTATCCAATATTTGCATACTGGCAACACATACTAAAGCATAAGTTGGTAAAAACACTTCATTATTAATATTACAATGCAAGTGAAGGTTTGATTACTTCGTACTGCACGCACTTCCTTTTTGAAACTAAAATCATACAAATAATCAGAAGACAGAGTACAAACAAGAAAGATTATTTGCAGTTCCATCATTCCCCAGTCCAATCCCACAAAATTTTTATCCTTTTTTGCTAAGCAATTCCACACGAATTTGTCCTCTAGGTATACAAAAATATTCAATCATAGGCACTTATATGATTTTATAAATTCCCATATTATTGTTTTCCATCTAAATGTTCATAAAACGCAGTTTTGTTTTGAAAATGCAAGGTTCTCGTGCTTAATTTGTATTTGTGGCTTCTCAGGCAGAAGTCACGTATTAACATGTCAGTAGTGCACCGTTGAATTATCATTGACTTGATCTTTGAAAGAACTTCCAAATTCGAGTAAAATAGTCCAAGATCAATATCTATGTCCATGTATAAAAGAAGTACATCTGTCTAAGTTAAATAATTATACCGGAGTAGTAACATATGCCACTAATGACTTAACACACATAAGAATGTCCAAAGATCATTGAGACCATATACACACACACAATAAGTATGTTTCAGGAAATCATAACTCTAGATAGAATCATTTTTTTCGGAAAGAACCACAATGAAAAAAATAATAAACCACGAAATTTACTTGAAATTTATGTACACGGGGGCTTTCTCCAATTTCTGGGCAGGAGCATGAAACTCCATACTGATTCTGCACAAAGAAATGAACTGAATATAAAACAGAAGGAGAATGTATTTCTTGCAAGTACAAAAACAGGAATTTCAATCATGCTAGAAAATCGAAGAAGTCACTTTCTGAATCAAGTAAAATTTACTTTAGGTCATTGAAAACATAACACCATACAGGACAACAAATTCACGAACACCATGCATACATAAACCTGAAGCAATTACTCGCATATTTAAGAACCGGACATTCGGGATAATCACCATAAATTTGAAATTATAAAAGCCAAAGTCTCAACTTGTCTTTCTGTGATGAGACTCCTACTTAAGGATTAATCTCTATAGATACATATTAAATACTCGTAAAACAAATATGCAGACTTAAGAATATCAACGGAGAAAGGCAAATTGCAAATATATGAGGAGAGCTAGGGAGAATATGACAGTGAAGGGAAACATATTACCTTCAGCCTATCTATGTAGCTAGTAAGTTCGTCTCCATTCCCCTCTTTAGTTATGCAGCCTTCTGCAGAAAAAAGTTGTTCTTCTCCAGATCCTTCACCTACCAGAGCTTGCTGTGAAATGTTCACAAAAATATTAGTGTAGAAATCCATGCAATTTCTAAATCTAGAGGTGCTATAAATATTCCAGATGAGTTGTAGCGCCTGGTAACTGTGACAAGGGTATACCACAATATAAGACAGATCTAAAAATCATTCTAAGGCTTACTATATGACACTATGAGAAACAAAAAACTGACAGCAAAATTATGGAATTATAGATGTAATGACTCGGGAGGCTATAATAAGAAAAAGTTGTAAATGACAATAAGAAATGCAAACAATTCATTAGCCATGCAACCTCAATGAACCAAGAGGAGACAATTCTCTTATCTCCAGAGTCTACACACAATATGGTTCAACTTATGCCCAACACATAAAAAACTAAATCATGTGAAGTCATTCAGGATTGAAAAGCAAACTTTTATAAAGAAAATAACAATTAGGATTTATATGACCATGTACCAACAATAGCTTCTTATGTTTCTTGCGCTCGGGAAGAATTCCAAGTGCATCCAGCATTGATTCATCAAGTTCTGCATATCAGAAAACTCTAAGGAAAAAAAAATACAGTTTTAGGATATGACATAAACTGCACAAGCAAAGTGCTACGACCTTTTGTTTGTAAAAGTGTAGCCATCACATTAATAGAACCCATAACTTGAACATCGTCCCCAGTGGTGATATAAGAAAGCAAAACATCCCTGCAAACTAGCAATGTCATTTTGAGTATAAATACTTGTACCCTAATTAAAATACAGCAGTTACTTCTTTTTTAGCGTAATAAGCTACAGAACATATTTAATACAAGCACTGAACAATATCTGCGTCATATTCTTCAAGGACAAAGTATTACTTATAGAAAATGAGCACCAGTACACAATGTTTACTCCCAATAACCAGGTAAATGAATTGCTAAGGAAAGGGAGTTCCAGTTATTAATAAAGAGCAACTTCGGTTTCACCTAACATATTTTGAAAATTCTAGGTTCCATTCCTTGCATTTCAAAACCATAATTAAGTTTGATTCAGATAAAAATGGGATCTGATCTTGGGTTATGCAGTTTAATCTGACCTGCGATCACTCCTGCTGAAGTTACTATATTGAAACTAATAAAGTATACGGTCACGTTTAATATTAAGATCGATTAATATAAATAATAATTAAACAAGGTTGTTTAGTTTGAATTTTTTTTTTTATCTCAGCCCATGCTTCGCACCGGGTTAGATGTTAGTAACTTTAAAGAAGACACTCCAATATGCACATACTAACAGATCGACTCAACAGTTCAAAAACTATATTTCTAAGACATTATTTTCTACTATAAGTAATCCCTAAGTTTCATGATGCAAAGGAAAATGACTTTCAAGTTTAAGTCCAAGTCTAGAACACTAACGAGACCGCATTGACGATTACTCAGATGTAGCTTAAGTCTGTGTGATTGTGTTATACAAGAATGATATAAATGTATGGTTTATGAGATCCCAAACTGCTAACTGGTTCAGGTAGGGACCAAGGGACAGACTTTCTATATTTAAACACGAGATGAAGAACTACTCTAAAGTTTAATAGTTTAATATTGTATCTATGACATGTCTGCATCTGTTCTAAAAACTTTTGCCACAGAAACATTGTTATTTTATCATACATAATTATAATTTATTACTACAAGAAAATTTTCTTTTAGTATAAACACAATATCAGGGTTAAAAATTAGTAATGTAAGCCTGAGAGGGTAACGTATTTATAATATATACTAGATTATATCTCGTATGATGCACGGGGTATTTTTAATATTTTTATATTTATTTTTATTATAATAAATTTTTAAATGAATTAGACTCTTAAAATATATTTTATATGAAGTAGGTAGAGATGTATTTAAATAAAATAGTTATATGTATTTTATTAGAATAGGTTTGTAAAATAGCTAGGCCTGTATGTGTTTTAATTAGAATAGGTTTGTAAAATAGTTAGGCATGTAACAATTAGTTTAAAGCAGTCAGACCCTTAAAAAAGATGCTTACAATAATTAGGCCTAAAATATGTTTTTATATTCTATTTTGGGCTCAAATAGTAAAACTAAGCAATAAAGCCCTAATACCATACCAACTGACAACCAAACTTTTAATGTTTCAGCTATTATAATGTAATATATTTTTATTATAAATATTTTAGTTATAACAAATTTTTAAATAAATTAGACTCTTAAAATAGGTCTTATATGAAGTAGGAAGGTAGAGATGTATTTAAATCAAATAGTTATATGTGTTTTATTATAATAGGTTTGTTAAATAGTTAGGCCCGTATTTGTTTTAAGAGTAAATTGCTGAAAGGTGGTTTGTACTATTTTCAATTTGCACATTAGTGGCCGAAATATAAAAGTGACCATCTATATGACCGATTAAATGTTTTTTAACCAAAAAAAGGGGCTCCGTCAAATCAAGCTACTATCCATTAAAGTTAGTGAGGGCAATTTCGCCGATCCATCTACCTAAAATATACACACACAGAAATTAAAAATCACATTAAAAGTAAAAATATAAACGTACATGTCTATCACTTTTCACATTTCAAATCCTAATCCGAGAATCACGCACTTCGAGGTAGAAATTAACAGTAAAAAATAAAAGTTTATTGGAAAGGAGAGCTTGTTGTCATGAACGGCCGCCGGAGGAGCTACGACAATTTTGCATTTAGTATCCGACACACAAACGACTTCGTACACAATTTTGTCTTCATTTACGTCGTCATTTACAATTTGCTCTGCTTTGAAGAAGTCGAGAAGGTTGTCGATAAAGAAATAATCGTCTTCCAAAACAACACCATTTTGAACAACCGGCTAACGTCTCTTCTCCTGAAAGCCTTGCTCCGGTGAAGTCAAACTGTTTTTCAAAGCTCCGTTTACCGACTCCAGTTTTTTAGTATCTAATAACAACAGGATTAGAAAATACGAAGAACTATACGTATTGAGAGTGTGTAACGTATCGATCAGTATATGTGTGTCAATTTCGTCAAAAAGAATGAGCACTGTTTATCAGGAAGAGCCAGCTTGCAAGGTCAGCCCAAGTGTACACGACTATACCCGAACAGTAGGAATAAAGCTTTGGTTTAATTCTCTACCCTCCAAGTGACTTCTGCTTGTATCCATATTTCATTCTTTCTATAGGTTTCTCTTTAGTTTTTTTTTTCTTGTCCATCTTTAGTCTATATCTTTCTTCCCTCTCTCTTTCATATACACTTTGCCAATACACTCCCCCGAGTTAAAAATATTTATCGTTGAAGAAGATGAAGTGTAAACAATGTCTATATGTCACTATTGAGATTACAATGTTACCCTTCGATAAGGTAACGTCGTTAAACTTTTTTTAACGGAATCGTGGCGGAGCCCCTTCTTTGTTTAAAAAACATTTAACTAGCCATGCAAATGGTAACTTTTACACTTCAGCCAATAATGTGCAAATTCAAAATAGTACAAACCATCTTTCTGCAATTTACTCTTGTTTTAATTAGAATAGGTTTGTAAAATAAGAATTAGTTTTAAATAGTAAGACCCTTAAAAAAGATGTTTAAAATAATTAGACCTAAAATACCGACCCACCGACTACCAAACTTTTAATGTTTCGGCTATTATAATATATAATATATGTGTGTGTGTGTGTGTGTGTGTATGTGTGTGTGTGTGTGTTAAAGATTAAGCTGCCTAGCGTATCTACAGAAGGATACTGCTTGCCTACTCTGTAATCCATCTGTCTGACTTTATTTTCCCTTATTTCAGTGGTACACGGAGTTGGTTTAAAAAACATAAAGTGTATCAAGCATCCTTAAAATAAAATGTTAATTGTTTTTCTGGCAAGTTCGATCTTTCTCATAATTTGTCTGCAAAAAATTTACAAGGTAAATTAGGGGAAGCAAATAATACTTTGCATGTTACCTTAAAGCACGATGTGATTCCTTATTGTCATGTAATGAGACATCTCTTATACTTTTTTGTAGACAAACAGTTGAGCTCTGAGCAAGTCGTAAGCTTCGACAGTCCAACTCTAAATCATCAACACCACTGGATGCCTCTTGGCTTTCATGAGCAAAACAATTACCACATGTGTAGCCATTAAGCCTAGCTTCAGAACTTGGGGTGAAGGCTTCAATGTGACAAAAAAGGGCAGCAGCAACAGTGTTGGCCAGATCTTTAATCTTAACAATACGCAAAATGCAACAAAGTACATAGAGAGAGGCCACATCATCGAACTTTGTTTCCTGGGTGGATTAATAATACAAGGTTAGACAGAATATTCACGAACGCTAAAGAAGTAACTAGTTATGCCCAAAAAAGGCGCAGCAGTTGAACATAAAAAATTTAGTAAGTAAAAAATTGGTACGAGGAATATTACATGGACAACTTCCGTCCTCAGAGAAGGAAGAAGGTAAGGAAATATCAAAAGCTTTAGCAAGTTGTCTGTAATCAACCTCCCAACATCAGGAATCCCCGCAGATATCACATCACTAAAATAGTAGAGATTATCTTCTATATCATCAACAGCAGAAAGAATTTTGGAGGTTGTTTCAGAACTCTTGTTACTGTCATATGTACCAAAAAATCCTCAGATACTATAAGTATCATTTACGTTAAATTTATCATGAGCTAGAAATTAGTGTTCGTACTTTGTGGTATTCGCAACCAATTCATTCAAGCTTATGCACTGATCCCGGAAAAACTCGACTAACTTCAAAAAATAATCTGCAGCAGGTCTGCTGGCAACATATTTATTTACAGATTCATCTCCAACTGAAAGCCAATGAACAGATATAGCAAGATTAAACTCTAAATTATGCAATAAATTTTAAAAGAATAATAGAGCGGGTGAAAATTGCCCCCAATGGACTCACCATGATAGACATTTAGAGTCAAAGCACGTACAGCAGTACGGACCATGCTCTCTTCATGAAAAGCAAACCTTATCGCCTCCTCATAAAGAGGAAAGGCGACAACTTCATCCTATACATAGAAAGAATAAGATAGTATCTTATGAAGAAAACTTATACAGATAAAGGGAAGTCACACATATAAAACAAGCCACCTGATTCAGACCAAACAATGCCTAAACAACCGTAAACAAATACCCAACACAGGCTTCACCTCTTGCTACAATTTGGATGTCTAGGTCCAACTAAAACAGAAATCGCAAAGACTAGAAGTACAGCTACTGTATTATGACTTTCTCCGGTGAAGACAGTAAACAACAATCACACGATTTCCTTTGTATAAGTGAAACAAAAGAAAACAATGACAAAACAAATCATTTATGAAGATGGAAAGACTTACATTTTGTGTCTTAATGAGTAGCGAGATTGTATTCTTGTTCAACTTTCCACTTATTGCTCTTTGAGTGACAAAAACATGTATTACAAGCACCACAGTCAATAGAAGATTTAAAAAACGGATAACTTACCGAAAGTTTTCTAAAAACAGATAATAACAAACCTCAAAAAAGATATGTAGTAAGACACCAGCTCTTCATTCCGGAAGTCGAACTTATAAGTTATGAGATAGTTAATATACTCATTACTGAACATATAGTCTGAACAGTAAAATCAAAGAAAAAACATTATATGCATCAGTCGTATTTTCTACAAACAAATTTGCAAAAGATGATTTTAAGCAAGAAAGTCTCACATATAGAGTGTTCACTTTTCAGATTTTGAATCATAATGCTCACTGTTTGCAATAACTGAAGTGAAATAATCACAGTTCTACTCATTCTCAGTACACGCACAAACTCCCCCATGACTTGCTTCTCCATAAAAAACCTGCCAATGAATCAGAATGCCATCGAATCATTTAACACATTCAATTAAATGAATTACAGATATAGAAAAGAAAATTAAGGATTCCTACTCGAAGAAGTTGGTGTCATGTTGGTCGCCATATGTTATCAATTCCGCAATTGATCTCAGTGCTTCAATTACAAAATCCTTTGACAAAAATAGAAGTGAGAACAATTCAGTAATGAACAATAACACTATAAGCATTTTACTCTGGACAACATCATATGCAAAAACTTCTCACTTACCTTATTCACCTCGTTAACAACTTGAACCTTCGTCAGCTGATCAGTTAGATATCTGAACAAAAAAATGTATATTACTAAACGACGAGAGTTCTTTTTGCGTTTTTTGTTTGTTGCATCAAATAATTTGTGAGCTCAATTTAGTGGACTAATATTCAGTTCCTAACAAAAACCCAAATTTGATAAATAAATGAAATTAAAGAAAAGACACAAATTTTTTTAAAAAACACAGTACCTGAGTTCATCTAACGAGAATCGATCACGAGATCTCCAGAAAGAAAACCACATGATTATATGTATATAATCACTTCTTCAATTAAGCAGCAGCAAAAACATATTGAATAACCTCAATTAAGAAGCCATTCGACAAAGCGATGTCCAATATTCACTGTAAAAGGCTTTTTGCACGAGAAAGAACATTAATTGCTAGATATATTAAAAAAAACATCAATTGTTAGATATTTTAGTGTGTGTGTGTGAAATAAAGATACGTGTGTGTATATGTTATATATGTAAGTGGGTGTATGAGAGAGAGAGAGAGAGAGAGAGAGAGGAGGGGGGGGGGATTTATTTGAGAAGTGACAGAGTTTGTAAATTGGAGTGAGAACTGAGAAACAAGAAGGTTTTTATTTGTTTTGACCGAACGAGAGACTATAGTGTTCCATATGAGTGTAGAACTAGAGAGTAAGACTATAGAGTTAAAAATTGTTTCTTTTTTGTTAAAATATCCAAACGGGGCAAAATACAGTTATAATATCGAAAAAGATAATGAACTACACTTGCAACATACTAGGATACAAGGTACAATTAAGGATGTAGACTGAAGTTGAAACCAAACCAAACCAGTCAAAATACCAACAAAAGTTACATTAATACTAGCCAATTTTTCATTGGAACCAAATGGACCTCTACCTACGAAAAAGAATCAGTACCAGTTAAATTTTGATTAGAATCATGGACCTTTTACTTGTAAAAAGACATCCTTTAGTACTAGTTAATTTCTGGTTACTATAATTCAATTCGAGTTTAGTCAAATTGCTGGTTATTGATATTTTAGTACTACTGGTTAATTTCTGGTTGGAATCAAATGGACATCTACTTGGGGTAAAAACAATTTTCAGTACTAGTTCAGTTTTGATTGGAAAGGAACGGAACTTACTCTAAGAAGATACAGTTTTTAGTTCTAGAGCCTGACAACTCGCCCTTTCGGTTAAAATTAGGATTATTCCTCATTGTTCTTAGAAAAGAAATTCAATAAACTACTAACAAAAGTTAAAAATTTTAGTACAAGTTCAACTTCAATTGAAATCAAAAGGACCTATTCTTTTTTTACAAAACACTATTTTTAGTACTACTTGAAATTCAACCGGAATTAAACAGGCTGTTACTAAAGAAAAAAACATTCTTTTAGTACTAATTTAATTTCAATTGTAATCACACGGACCTTAGCTATAAAAAGATTCAATTTTTATGTCCTAGAGCTCAATTTCTCGTCCCTCCAGCCTAAACAAAAAGCATTCCTGATTGTTATTACAATAAAGATTGAATAAAGTACTGAACAAGTAATGTTTTGACACATTAAAAAAAAACACACACACACAATTTAAGGGCAATTACGCATAATCAAGTGTAAACTAACAAACAAACAAGATTGTTAATTTCGATTCTAATTATAATATAGAATGCATAATTAAAAAAAACAAAGATCGCCATGTGAAACGCGAGAGAGTGATACCAGTCTTACCGGAGCAGGAAAGATCGGATCGGCGGAGGTCCGGCAGGTGAATCGGAGATTGAAGTGAAGAAGAGGATGATGTTAGGGGAAAGAGCAGAGAGTGATTTAGAGAGAGGGTTTGTAGTCCGATTGAAATTGGGGGACAGCTTGATTGTGTGTATAGGTGTGTGTACAGGGGGTGCGTCTCTGGTTTTCTGATTTCTCGATATTGGGCAGGTCCAGTTATTATTAGACTAACCGCTTATTTTAATTTTTCTCGCTTTTTTATTTTTATAGTACCTTCCTCCTCAAAAAACTCAGGGCCGGGCCGGACATGTTTCCTCTAAAAAAATATGATAAGAGGCTTGTTTTAGGCCAGCGGGCGACGGCGGACTGGACTGGACTAGACATTTATTCGAACTTTTTTATTTTTATATTAAATAATAATTTATATTTTGTGGCACAATCTATGAATAGTTTAGGTTCCGAAAGAAATAATATCTCGAAATATTAGGAATAGTATTTTAGATACCGAAACAAATAATATTCTTTAATATTACATTTAACGGTTATCATTTTTTAATACTCCCTCCGTCCCCCTCGTTTCTTTACATTTCGGAGAGAGTGTTCGGCACGCATTTTAAGGTACATATAAAGTATAGTTACATATTTTTTTTAAAAATTCCCTTTTTGTTTATGTTAAATAATAATTTATATCTTGTAGCTCAATTTATGAATAGTTTATGTTCCGAAAGAAATAATATCTCGAAATATGAGGAATATATCCATCCATCCATTATATTCTACTAGCTTAGAACCCGTGCGATGCACAAGCTTTTTTATCAATATTATATAACTTTTTAATTTAATTTTAATTAAATTGATAGTGCATTTTAGTTGAAAAGGGTAATTGGTTGGTTACTAATAATTATAATATTATTATATTCAATTAAATATAATTGTCCATATTATTTTTGAAAAAATACGTGGAACTTGGTTAGATAAAATAAAAAAGGTAAATATAATATTTTTTATTTGATAAAAATAATGCTTAAAGCCCGTGTGATGCACGAATTTTATTTAATATTATATAATTTTTTAATTTAATTTGAATTAAAATTTTAAAATATATCTTCAATTTTATTTGAATTGATAGTGCGCA
>PHNY01295107.1:835-11361 GCA_003724115.2 Anethum foeniculum | reverse complement strand
CAGTTCTATTGTAACAGTGTTTATTCAATATATTTGATATTTGTTACTTATTCGTGTTAAATCGATTTGATTGTAAGAACACTGTATTCAACCCCCTTCTACAGTGTTGTGTGACCTAACAAGAACATCTATTTAAAAGCTTCACATCCAACGTTCAAAAATCAATCAAACCAATTTGCATTGTATAGAATCTAATTCTAACGTTTAAATTAGTTAGGATTTTTTTTAAACTTTAATGTGAACGTTTGATAGAGGATAAACAAGTAAAATATTCATGAACTGATCCTCTAAAATATCATATACTCCATCCGTCCCATTTATATTGGCCACCCTAATATTGGCACGTATATTAAGGCGCAGATAAAACATAGCTCCGTAATTTTTTTTAATTTTTTTTTCTTGAATAAAAATTTAAATATTAAATTTTTATTAAAAAAAGAAAATTCCAAAAAAAATTAAGGAGCTATATTTTATTTGCACCTTAAAATACGTGCCAATATTAGGGTGGCCAATATAAATGGGACGGAGAGAGTATAAAACGTTTAGAAGTTGGTAAATAAGGATATATTTTGAAAGATAACCAACTTCCTATAATTTAGGAAAATAAACTTTTTAGACTTTAAGATAATTGAATAAGAAGCTCTATAATATATTTGATACGTAATATATAGTAAAGAGTCCTTACAATCATCTATGAGAAGATCCTACAAAATCTCCTGAAAATTCAGTCTTCAACAGATTCTGGAAACTTGTTAGCGGCTTGCTGTAAAAGCACTGTTTTTCCTGAAATCAGCTTGCTGATATGATCTAGTCCAATACTAACGACTTGTTGTTTATACATGCGGATAGTTATATCAATACATTAATAAGCCTTGCAAAATCAAGTTAGTATACACATAATAATATGCTATTTTATATAAGTAAACACTAACAGCTTGCTGATAATGTCATCATCAAAACCAAATGAGTTTCAAATCACAGTTCCAAATAGCAGTCCCAACCACTAATTTAATATAAATAATTTTATTACCACATCTTTTGACCTCCACTACCTTTTCTTTTAGTGCTGAAGACAACAAGATACCTACATCATTACGAGAATTAACTAATCCTGAATACCACAATTTAAACCCATTAGCCTTCTTGGTTCGGTCCACCTTCCACTTAGTTTATACAAGCCACATCCACTTTTTTTCGCAAGACATCAACAAATTCTAGAAATTTTCCAGTCAAAGTCCTAACATTTAAACTAGCCAGTCGTAACCCAGATCTCACTAAAGATCACCTACCACGAGGTATATTATAATCCATGTGTAAAAAAAACTAATAGCAAAGCGACTATAAAGTAGAGAAAGCAACGTAAAAGAAACAAAATAGAATAATGAACATGCACAAAAATAAAATGAAGGTGACAAAATACCCAAGATAATTATCGGAGAATGGTCTTAAAACAATGATCCAAGAAGAATTATTTGTACGTGGTTGTGTTGTCTTTTTGAATCCTCTAGTGCAAAATACAACAAACCAAAATTAAAAATGCATTGAAACCAAAAAGGTGTAGATGTACTTCAGTGGATGCTTGTTTCTTCTTCATGTCCCGTAAAGTCACATTGTGCTTTCCTTTGTCGTGTTTAAAAGTAAAGGTAGATCCTGAATGGAATAATAACATAAGGTATTCCTCATATTTTTGGGTGGAAAAAATATTGAAAAAGTAAATGATGGTTATATGTTAATGCGGGCTCGTAAGTAAATTATAAATGCATACAGCGGTGTGTAGGTTAGCAAGTTGATTAATAAGAGATTGTATACGTTTAACACAATGATAAGTTTGCGTGATGTTATTGACAAGAAAGAAGACCACGGGAGAGATAATGGAAGAGATGATCGCCACACAAAGAGCAGTTTTTTTTTGATTAACTCGTAAATTTGTTATTAGTAATTATAATATTTATTTTATTTTATTAAATATAATTATTCTTGATAATTTTGGAAAAGAAAGTGTTTTAGTTGGAAAATAATAAAAAAAGATAACGTGTTTTAGTTAGAACTAGCTTAAGTCCCGTGCATCGCACGGATTGTTCTCAAATTTTATTATTCTACTATTATTTATATGTCATTATCTAATTTTTTTATTGATATATAACTTTGTTTGAGATTTTTTTGAAATTTAATTATCTTTGTATATTTTATTTAAAATAAACTAAAATTATTTCTAGTGCGACCCATTATAAATCGATTACAAGATATGTTAGAATAGTATTTTTACATATATGAATTCAATCAAATGAGTTCAGAAAAAAATAGGTTAAGACCGCTATATTTAGTTTTTAAAAATGTGTTTTAATCATTTTAAATATATAAATCCATTGAAACAGGTTTTGGAATAAATGTCTTATTTTTAAACTAAAATAGTTAAATTTTGACAAGAGCTTTCAACTTGGAAAATTTGATTTCAAAAGTTTTCGAAATTGTCTTGTAAATTATATATTGAAATATTTTAATAAATACATATATTATTTTAATTGTGAGAAACGATGAGTAGTGAATAGGATGGAAATAATAAACAAAAATTTTGGGATGGATCGGGGCAATAAGACACTAATTCCCGCTCACGCCCCGATTTTTAAATTGTTACGAACTCAAAAAAATCTCTGAATTTTAGAATCGCAGGAAGAGAAAAAGAATCGGGACGGGTTAAATACCATCGTGAATAGATGGAAGGAGGGTCAAGACAAGCACGACCGAGATGCGGGCAAGGCTCGTGCGTATCGGCCTAGATTAACAATATAAAAGAAAAAGAAAAAAAGAAAAGAAAAGAAAATTCAGATTGAGTGAGTTTTATAATATCGTCTGCTCAAGTTTTTGAGCCCCAAATTCACTCAACTCGGTCTCACAATATTATTGTGTATCAAGCCCCCCGTCCTGTTTATATCTTCGAATTAACCCGCCAATACACTCGAAGGTATTATATATACGTACTTACGAAATTGTATTTTCAATTTTTTTTAACATATCTCTCTCCCCCCAATCTCTCTCTAGGGTTTCTATATCTCTCTCTCTCTCTCCATCACTAATGGACTCTTATCTCTCTCTTCTGTGCAGGATTCTCGCTCAGTTTCTACGTATGTTATGTCATGACTACACAATTGATAGATTCAATTGGTGTGGTAGAGGCTACTGGAGGGTTTTTGAGGTCCGAGGGCTCGAAAAGGCTTTCGGAGAATGGGGCATTAGAGGTTAGGTCTGTTAAGAAGGCAAAAAGCGGAGGGGAATTAGGTGACGGGATTAGGAAAGTGGCGGAGATTGTGTTGGTGTTGGCTACAATGGGGAAGATTAGGGGAGGAGAGGTTCCGTCGGTGGTGGAGATGGAGATGATGGAGAATGCTAGAGCTAAGTTGGTGGAGGTTTCGGAGCAGTTTGCTCCGAAAGATGTTTTTCCTACTCATGCGTTTGGTTCGATAATTGAGGATCTTGGTATTGATAGTTCTAGAGGGCATAAGTTAGGGTTTCAGCCTCCGAAGATTTCGATTGGTCAGAAGGTTAATTTGACTAAGCAAAAGGTTCGTTTCTCGTTGATTTTAGTGATGATCATTTTGTGTTTATCGATGTTTGCTAATTGGTTGGAACAGGTTGTAATGTGTTTGTTTGTTACAATTGCTTGACTTAATAATTCTGTTTCTTGATTAATTGAAATATGAATAAAGACAACTGCATCCTCTCCACGTTAGAATTAGAAAAACTTTGGTATCATGGCAACAAACTTTTGCTCCTCCCTGTTCCCACTCTTATTAAAGTTGTGTCTAGTTACTAATAAGAAAATGAATAAATAGGATTTAATATGACTTTGAGTTGTGTGGTAGTTTTTACAAACAGAGAATTTTTTAATTGGAAGGCTGAGAAATGTACATATGTAACAACTGTATAGTGTATGTTATTTAGACAGTTGCTTTAGAAGCAATGCGAGGTTCTCATTAAATATCATTAATGCCTCTGCACTTCCAGCGGAACCTGGCTCTAGTTCTCCTAAAATCTTAAGGTGTTAGAAGGAGGCCTTGATCGGGTCTTATTATATTCAACAGACTTGGTTGAAAGATTAAAGTTAAAGCAGAATGTAGGTTTTAGCAAGTTGGTTATCTTAAAGCCTACAATTTAGTATATTCAAGTATTTTCTATATTATTTTCTCCTGGAAAAGATAAGCAAGTTTCTGGTTCTTGTTTAAGTTTAATTTAAACTTACTATATGCTTGATTCAAGTAAGTCCTGGTTGTTACACACCTGTGTTAAAACAAGTATAATCTTGGCTGTTATGTACGTACAATATCTCTCTCATTTTTTCAAACCGGTTGGATTTCTCATGTTAATTGTTAATTGTCAGTTGTCACATTATATTCTCACTAGTAGTTACTTGTCATTGACCCTTTACATCTCAGATGGAAAATTCCGAGAAATATGCTCCACAGTCGCCCAAGTTTATGTCTCAAACAGTGGAATCAAACATATGCTCATCAGTTGAAAGTCATTCTGGTGTCCAGACATTTTCTGCGGAGAAATCAAGTCCTGTACCATCTTCTTTAGGTTTTCAACCATCAGGTCCTGTGTCTACAGCAATTGCTACATCTTTACCATATCAGTTGCCCACCAGCGAAGTAAGACCCCTGGTTTCTAGTGGACTGCCTAGCAGTGATATTGGAAAACATGCATTGGCATTTCCTAGAGCTGAGAGGCCTTATTTTTCTTTGAATGGAAAATCCAGTGGAATTTCCTACACTTCACAAGTTCAAGGTAATAATTTTCTCCCATGCAAACCAACAAACTATATGAAATTCACAGCCAAAGGATAGCTATCTTGGAAATGGCATTGTCAATCTCTAGTGTCAAAGGGTATGTGATGCAGGGCAGGGCCTGCCTCCCTTGTCAGTATGCTATTATATAGTTGTCATCTACGGATTGTAGTTTTGCATGTATTATACAGTCTGCGTCTATAATAGAATATTAGTCTTTCTAATATATGTCGTAACATTTTAATAACAAAAACAACAATATTTTCTCAGTGAATTCTTCTGGAGATAACACAAAAACTCCGACATGGACAGTGCAATCACAAGCTTTCTCATCAGCCAAAACTGTATCAAATAATAATGCATCTTTCAATGCTTCTGTAAAGGGAGGAGTTCCTGGTATGTCAAAAATGACCTCTCAGGCAAATATTTCTAGACCGTTTATCACTCAGACCACATCCGTGAATCCACTTGGTGTACATCAGCATATCCAGCAGGGTAAAAGATTTGTACAATCTCTTTCTTCAGGCAACAGCCACGATGAAATTGGTAAAATTGTTCAAAAGTTACTGCAAGAACAGGTTCCAAAGTGTTCCGTCTGGACTCCTCCTTCGAGGGATTACATGAGCAAGGCTTTACCTTGTCAAATTTGTAAGCTCATCGTCAGTGAAGTAGATAATGTTCTTGTTTGTGATGCTTGTGAGAAAGGGTACCATCTCAATTGTCTCCAGATGCTCAACACAAAATCTCTTCCTAAAGCCGAGTGGCAATGTGGAAAGTGTTTCTCCCTTGGTGGTGGGAAACCGTTACCCCCCAAGTATGGCCGTGTCACACGAAATTCAACTGTGCTAAAAGTTTCTTCTCATACAACAGCAGTTCATTTATCTGTAGATAAGAATGTAGGGACAATTGATATGAAGGACAAATTAGAGAAAACGACAACAAATAGGAATTTGGGTATACAAAGTGCCCTAACAGGTGCATTGGACAACTCAAACCATTTTTCAGCTACTGCACAGGTGGGAGATAGGAGAATAATGCAGGGGAATGGATCAACATCAGCCGAAGGTAAATATACCCAGGAGCATCCTAGTAATAATTATAGCTCAAATAACTTGATGAAAACCCCAGGGGTTCCTATTTGCTCCAGTAACAATTTTGCAACTGATGTGGAAATGACAGATGTGGAAATAATGCAAAGCAATGGCTCACTTTCCAGTAATGGTAAAAAAGATGATTACCATCATTCTGAACCTGTTGCAAATAACTTGGTCGTGAGCTTAGGAGCTAGGAGTGTTGCACATGATGACCTCAAAGTAGAAAGTTTAATAGAAGAGAAACTAAATCCAGAATGTAACTCACAGCATTCAGCAAAATATGTGACAGTTGGCAGAACATTTGACGATTCCCAAACCTCGGTACATAACAAAAATGACCAAGCAGATTTAACAAACAGGTCTGAAATTCCATCCAAGCATTATCCTGAGACAAACGTTAAGGTGTTGGAGCTTGGTAAATCATGTGGTGAAGACGTTCTGGAGCACACGATACGTGATGATGCCAATAAAGACAACAATGGAGATCCAGGCAATCATGTTGAAACTACTGGAACTTGTATTGGGCCTGCAGAGCATAGTGAATCTTTACCAAATAGCTCGCATAATATTGACTGGATTGGTGATAAAATACAAGTTGTGGATGAAAAGACATATTACCAGTCTTGCTCTATGAGTGGAGTTCTTTATAAGGTTCAAGATCATGCTCTGTTTCGTACAAACAATAACATCTTGACACCTTTTAAGCTTCAGGTGTGCACTTTTATATTGTTTGTTTATCATGTAGCAATCTTTCTCTTGCATTTTGTACTCTTTTTTCTATTATACATGCCTACGGGCTTTATGATTACCTGTCTTAGTTCTTAATTACTAAATACCTCTGTATGAAGACTCCTAATCTAAACCAACGTCAAATATAATATCTGTCTTAATTATTAGTTACCACTGCATGAGAACTTGTCTGTTTTATGCTTTTATCATTTGTAACACAGTTGCGGTTCTAATTGGGTTTACTTGTCCTATGCTATGCTACATTCTGCCAGAACAAACTTGTCTGCTTTTTGTGCATTGGAAGTAGTACTTTATAGGGGTATTACTGCAGTTACTCCTTGAAGTAAAAGCTATAAACAGTGTTCTTGTATAGTTTTACATATAGAGACTCAAGGCCTGTTTTTATGCAGAGTATGTGGGAGGATGGCAAAACTAGATCAAAGTGGGTTGTTGCGTCTCGGTGTTACTTTCCTGCAGATTTGCCAGAGGCTGTTGGTCGTCCGTTTTCCCCAGAAATCAATGAGGTCAATTTTTTTATCATCAATAAAAAATAACTTTATTTGGCCATGTGTATTAATGCATGATATCAGAAATTGGCTTAAGCTTAATTGGGCAAGAGAAGTTAGGTAGTTGTTTGACCTGTTTAAATTGCGACTATATTACATTAATTTGTATAGATATATTTTATGTAGAAACATCGAGCCACCTTGAAGGCTTGAACCTATATTTTGTACTATAACAGATAGCATAAAAATTGTCCTCGGACTGGCTGGTGATTAGTCCTGTAGATATCTTTATCGCGCAAGAAGGCCCCCTGACCTAACCTTGGGTCTCCTTGGCAAATTATAGTAGGTGACACAACTAATATATCTTGAGAATCATAAAGTTACATAATACATAGTCATATAGACGGAGAAGATTAATATGTATAGTTGCTGCCCTAGGTCCGCTGCCCAATTGGCAACTGAGGACATAGAACACTACCCAAAGCCGGAAGTCCTTCCTGTTTTTGTCCCTGGTTCTCTTTCTAAATTGGTGTCTAAAACTCTAAATATAGATTCTGATCATGCATATTATGTTCTATCGTTTGCTCTTTCACAGGTCTATGAGTCTAATCATGATACTATACTGAGTGCTGGCTCTATTGGAGGCCCCTGTGAAGTTCTTCCTCCAAGGACATATATTGAAGAAACTGAGAGGAGAACTCGTTTGGGGAGTCCACTCTACATTTGCAAGTACGCCAATGTTTTCTTCCTTCATTTCATACACGTTTTGTAATGTGTGTTGTTTTCTCGTGTTGTTGCATATGCTGCAACATCTTATCTACATTTTATTGGCATACCGCGCACGCGCGCACCTGACTCTTTTTGAAGAACCAGTATATAACTTATTATCTAAGTGTCAATATTTAATCACATATAGCCTAATGTTAATAAAACCCAAATATTCTACAATATAAACTGTATCACATATTCATATAGTTAACTATGTATAAATAACTGTTCATTATTTACGTACAGTACAACTCTAAGTAAGGCATATATATTTGTCCAAAAATATAGAGACAGGTGGGTGGACAGTGTAAAACAGATCTGGACCAAAGAATATGGCAACTGAACATGGTGACCCTTACGCCATGTGGGTCGCCATGAAAATAATGATGCAGGCTTTTGGAAATTCTGAAAAATGTTAATTTTGTTTTTTTTCTTTTTGAGAAACTGCTGAAATGACATTAAAAGATGCAAGACAAAGTGACTTGCTGTACGACCACTGAACACATTAAACTTTAAAATTCATCACAAGAAAGCAACAACATTAAAAGATAATACACTATTAAGTGAGTGTGTGGAGTACTAATCCTAAAAACACTACAATCATAGTTAGCAACTCCGTAACTTTTTACCAACCCATGCTTTACCCGTAATGTAACATAACAGTGCTCTCATATGGAAACATGTTTACGTCCCTTTTATTTGAAACTTGAATTTAGGTTTGATTTCTTATACTCTTTGTGCCTGTTTAGAATATCAAGTTCCTTACAGTTGCAATTGGATTAATGGAGTCTATTTAACTCGGTATTGTTCAAAAGTATGAGGATCATCGTTTACTGGACTGGAAGTTTCTTGAAAAATAAAATACAATTTTCCTTCATCCATTGCATTATCATTATCGTAGGGTCTGCAGTTTCAGCCACATTTTCCTAGGATTGTTGGAGCGTTTGAGATTTTAAAGTAGGACCATAGAAATTACATTTGACTCTGAATCACAATTGAACATTTGGTCTGCCTATGCACCAAATGTGGACGTCTTTTGACTTTGGCTTGGGTCGCTTTATCTGTCAAACTGGAGCCAACAATTATCATGAATGAATAAGCATGTGACAGCATCGTATTACTGACAGCTAAGTTGTGGACTGGTGCTAAATTTTGTCTGTATTGGGGGAATAGTAGGGGTGTTATATTGACTACATAAATTTTAGCTTTGGCCTTTGGGCCACTATACCCGGGAATCATTTTGACTTTAAAAAGGTCATCTGTAAACATAATTTATGCAAGTATGCGAGCGGCAGTGTGTTAAAGTACCCACATAATAAACTGCTAACTTGACATTTGATTAATTTCTCACCTTATGTAAACAGTCACAGTGCAGTTGTATTCGCTGAATAATGGCTAATAGTTTCATCTGGCAACAATACTCTAATGACCCATATGAATCCCACTCATGCAAATTTTGATCTATGCATGTAATTATATACCGTGTTAAATTTGATGTATCTTTGCCATATATATATATATGTTAATTGGGAGGGAATTATTCTTTTGTGGCGCAGATGGTTCTACGATGAAAAAAAGGGTCTATTTCGAGCTGTTACAAATTAATTTTACATTGCAGCTTTTATGTCAGTCTTTTTGATGCATGAAGGCAGTCCATGGAGCAGCTCATTATATATTAGGTACAGCATTCAGTATATATTTATCTGGTATGTATTTATATCTTCCAGTTCTAGACAGGTAAAACTTACATTTCGATGCATGACAGAATGGGTAAAGGATTCGGGACACTTTATAAGAAAAATTCTTTGTAGAGCTTGAAGCCAATACTAAATCAGTATTATATCAAATTATCGAAACTTATAAATATATGAGAAAGATTTGCAAACAAAACCAAGAAAGAAAGGAAATTGGAGAAATTGCTATTCTTATTGATTGAATTAACTGATACAAAATGAATGGAAAGTTCATATAGGAAATTGAAGAGGAGCTGGAAGAGCTGAAAAAGAAACTGACCAATAAACTTTAAGTGCAAAAGTTTATTAAACTAATGTACCTAACAGGTAGCAGCTATGGTTATTAGTTGTAAATCTACAAAAAAAAATATATGCAAAGCTTGTATCTATTGCTAAGTAACATGTGCAACAATATTTGATTAATAGTAAAAGATCCACGGAATTAGGTTACATGTTTAAAAATTCTAGGGTTTAGTAAAAGCATGTGTTTGGTTTATTTACATAGTGCCTGTTTGGGCACCATTAATTTCCGCTTAAATGAATATGAAAGTCCTTTGAGCTTTCTGGTGATCGTTTGGGTAAAAAAAATTATCCAGTTTATGTGCTGAAAGGTGAAAGTGAGACCCCCTTACTTTCTGTTCACGTTTCTTTGGTTTCAAATCCCAGTACATCCATAATTATGTTTTTAAATTTTATCCTTTCATATTAATGTATTGAAATTATTATGTTTAAATTGCATTTTTCTTGTTTAATTGTTTAAATTATTTTTTTGTTTTTTGTTTAAGTTAATAAATATGGTCCAAAATACCTAACAATTTAACTGGTCCCAATTATTCATCTGACATTCCGTTTTCGGTGATTAGCAAATTTTAAAATTTCTTCTGTAAAAATTATAATTTTTATTTTAGAAAAAAA
>PHNY01295099.1:8363-29588 GCA_003724115.2 Anethum foeniculum | reverse complement strand
CAATCGAGTTATCATTTTTGAGAGAACCCTAGCAGCTCTTAGTAATATTGTCTATTGCTAAGAGAGTATTGTAAAATACAGTTTGTTAATACAACAGTTTTTATTCATCTTTGGGTTATTAGTCGATTTGATTGTGATTACACTGTATTCACCCCCTCTACAGTGTGTGTGAGACCTAACAAAGTGATATGATTACTATAAAAAAAATTTGATTGTATCTAACCTATAGTTATGAAAATCAAATCATTATATATAAATATGGTAATTATTAACTAATCATGGTATGTGTAGGTATGTGTCGTAGGATGAGAACAGTAAATAAAATATCTTTTGATATAACATGGTTGGTCTAAAATTTAGAATTGTTTTCTAATTGGTCTTAAAATAATTCATAATTTTCTGATTGGATAACTGCATACTTGGTAGATTTAGTATTGTAATAAATTATATTTATGAAAATCAGCTCATTGTATATAATCATAAATTTTTTGTTGATTTTAAATTTAAATAGGGACTAATCAATAAATATTTTATCACTTAAATAACATGTATTTTTATGAATATGTTAAATTATTAATTATTGTATTAAAGTGATATTATAACTCTAAAAAAATCTTGATCGGCTCTAATCTATATTTATGCAAAACAAATTATTATATATATAATAATAAAATCAAGACTAATTTAAAATTAAAATTGTGACCGATTAGTAAGTTAATATAAAAATTACTTTTTATTATATAATTGTGTAATGCAGATTGATTTTTAACCTAAAACAGTAATGTTTTATAAGGTTTTTTGACATAAAAATATATAATAAAAATATGTTAATTATTAACTAATTATGGTTTTTGCAGGAGGATGAGAATATTAAAAATAAGAATTTTTTTTGATATAACTTGATTGATTTAAAATTTAGAAGGGTTTTCTAATTGGTCATAAAATAATTCATAATTTTATGATTGATTATTTGCATACTTGCTAAATCAGGTATTGTAATAAAGAATATTTATTAAAATTAGCTCATCATATATAATTTATATATTTTTTGTTGATCTTAAATTAAAATAGTGACTAATCAGTAAAAATTTTATCACTTAAATAACGTGTATTTTATGGATATGTGAAATTAGTAATTATTGTATTAAATTGATATTATTGCTCTAAAAAAATTTTGATTGGTTGTAATCTATATTTATACAAAACACTTATTATATATATAATTATAAAATTGAGACTGATATTATATTAAAATGAGTGTTAGACATTTTTTAATGAACGTAAACAAATGGGAGGAATGAAGAGAGTACTAATTTTTGGCGTTACTTAGAAATTTAGTGTAATTTTTACAGACACACAAAGATGATTCAACTCCAAAAAAAACTGGGTTGAAGTGCATTTTGACACTAAATTAATGTAAAAGTACAATTCACTATGGCATGAAGAATGTAAAAGTGCAATTCTAGATTTGATTAGGAGATGATCTAATGGACGAAAGTAGATGAGAGGTTAGAAAAGAGGCAATGTCTAATGGATAATGCCGGTCATATGTAATAATTCTTAACGGTCTTTTGTTTTTTCTATTTATTTCAATATTAATGTACAGAATTTGTGGATAGGCACTGCAAACTCTGACATGAGCAAAAATATAATATAGTTTTGAAATATCATATATTATAATAATAGAGAGTTATAATAGGTCAATTTACTTTGTGGAAGATTATATTACCTAGTAGACATTATAGGAAATATAAATATATATAAGTAGCACTGTATTGCATACTTCTTTGTTTATAATTTTAATATGAGATATTAAAATAATTTATAATATTTTTCAATAAAATTATTAATTTAATAGCTTTGGGTTTTTTTTTCCTTGTTATGATTGGTTAGAATTTAATTCCTGAATTTTAATTGGTTTTTAAATAATTTCTAATTTTTAATAGTTAAGTGCATATTACTAATTTTTGATTGGTTAACTGTATAAATTAGGTAGACTGAGGTATTATAGGAAAGTTTTAATCTTGCTATGATTGGTCAGAATTTTACTCCTGAATTTTGATTGATTCTAAAATAATTTTTTTATTTTTGATTGATTGACTACATACCTCGATAGATTCACGTATTATAATATAGGATAAGATATGATTAACTCAGTTAAAATATATAGATAAAAGAGTTTTGTAATAAGCAAACAATACTATTTGTGTTTTTAATATTTTTAATTAGAATATGTTTACAAAAGAATTAAAGCTCTTACCCGTAGATTTCAAATAAGATCTTAATGGGCCCAAATAGTACACCAAAATACTGGAGCCCAAACGCCAAAAAAAAAAGATATCTATCTTAGCTATCAAATTTTAATATTTTATTTTTAATAATAATAACTTAAAGTTTGGAGATATTGTTTAACCATGTATTGTGGTTAATATTAACAGCTTTGGTATTTTTCCTCAAAACATGAAAATTTTAATCTTATTATGATTGGTCAGAATTTAATTCCTCAATTTCGATTGGTTTTAAAATAATTCTTAGTTTTTGAATAGTTAACTGCATATTCCTAATTTTTGATTGGTTAACTACGTACCTGGGTAGATGAGGTATTATAGGAAAGTTTTAATCTTGTTATGATTGGTCAGAATTTAATTCCTGAATTTTGATTGGTTTTAAAATAATTCTTAATTTTTAAATCATTAACTGCACATTCCTGATTTTGATTGGTTAACTGCATACCTGAGTAAACTCAGGTATTATAGGAAAGTTTTAATCTTGTTATGATTGGTTAGAATTTAATTCCTGAATTCTGATTGGTTCTAAAATAATTCCTAATTTTTGATTGGTTAACTGCATACCTGGGTAGACTCGGGTATTATAATATAGGGTGTAGAGTACTAAGGGTAAATTAGTAAATGTAAAAGAATAAAATGGTTCATAAATCTTTTATTTGCTCTATTATATATCTGATAAATAAGAAAAATATTATTTCGGTGCAATAAAATAGTATTAAGAAGAAAAATTTTATTTTGGTGAAATATAATAATATTAAAATATCAAAATACCAAATTTCATTTATTAGTAAATAATTTATATTAATTAGTTTCATTAGATTCTGTTATAGATTAAATTTAATAATTCTGTAACTAGGGTTGTAGAGCTTCGAGTTTAAATGACTGCTCTTGTGTTTCGTGACTCAAAACTGCCTTTACAAGATGCCTACGTACCTTGCTATTTGCTAAGGATAAGTCAAAAAACATAGTTCTATGAATGAGGGGTCAGGCCCTTTATATAGACGTTGAGAGTCTAGGAATTAGGTTAGAATTAGGTGACTTGGTGGGTAAGTCTTCAACTCTGAAAGGATTTTGGAGTCCTAGAGAGTAGGAATCTGTTTCCTTGTAGGTTTAGCTTTCTTGAAGGATACTTCTTGTAGAAGTAGTTCCTTATTAGAACACCTTTATTGGGCCGTTTAATTAGCCCCTTTATTAATTACGAAATTAATAAATAATTAGCGTTTCAGGACTTATTTATTGGGCCAATTTATTGGACCAAACCAGCTCTATTAATTATGTCTCAAGGGTTATTATTAGCCCATATCATTTACCCCCCAACTTCTAGGAAAGCTTCTCGAGATTTTGTAAAAGTTTTAACGGTCTTTTTTCGAGACTTAGGTCTATACGTTCATTCCTTTATCTAGGATTTATTGGTATCTTACCATAATACGAGAATTTATAAGCATTTTACGCTTACCAACCCTTCTTGTGAGTATCGTTTTGGAGTAAAGTGTAGGGCATCCTACATATTTACAATGATTCGCCTTATTCGAGGCTTCAACATTTTTTAGGAAAATCTTAATAATTTTTCCTTTATATTTCTTATCCTTCCAAATGTTTTAGGAATTTTTCCGTACCTCCGGGTATTTTTCATAATTTTTCTCAATATTTTAGGAATTTTTCTATACCCACAGGTATTTTTCCTAATATTTTTAGAATTTTTTCTATACCTCCTCTATTTTTCTTAATTTTTTCTAAAATTTTTAGGAATTATTTTGTACCAACGGGTATTTTTCCTAATACTTTAGGAATTATTTCGTACCTCCGGGTTTTTTTCTGTAATTTACCTAATATTTTAGGAATTATTTTGTACCAACGAATATTTTTTAATTTTTCCTAATATTTTTAAGAATTTTTCCGTACCTAAGGGTAATTTTCTTAATTTTTCTTAATATTTTAGGAATTTTTCTATACCAACGGGTAATTTTCATAATTTTTCCTAACATTTTTAGGAATTTTTCGTACCTCCGGGGATTTTTCTAAATTTTTCATAATATTTTAGGAATTCTTTTGTACCTACAGGTAATTTTAATAATTTTTCATAATTTTTTTAGGAGTTTTTTCGTACTTCCGGGTATTTTTCTAAATTTTTAGAAATTCTTTCTAAATTTTTAAATTGTAGAAACCTTTTTGTGAGTTATGGAACTTCAGGGGTCTTTTCGTAATTTTCTAAACTTCAGGAGCCTTTTTGTCAGGTTCTAAATTTCAGGAGCCATTGTGTAAAGTTGGTACAACTTGGGATACCAAGTTGCACTTTGGCCATGTAATTCTCCACACCCTCGACCACACCTGGTCGAATTATGGGCTCAAATGAAGTCTGCTTGTGAGACTTTTCGGACAGGATTTCAACTCGTTTCGAGTTGAATTCTGCTCGATCAATATTTATTTATTTTTTTGCTTTCTCTGTTTTTTTAATTGAAAAATATTGTTATAAAAAAATAATATTTATTTAATTTAGTTTTCTGAATAGTATTTCCTTAAATTAGGGGTGTTCAACCCGGATAAAATTTTTATACGGTTTAACATGAATAAAATATTTTTGAATAATAGTCCAAAACGGGTAATAAAAATTTTAAATAATGTCCAACTCGAATTAAATTTTCCCGGATAAATGTCCAACTCGGATAAAAAATATCCGAATAATGTCCAACCTGGATTTTAATATTATTATTACCAATAATAATTTTTCTACCTTATATTTAAATTTTAATAATTACATATATATATATATATATATATATATATTTGTAGAGGGGTCGTCAGCCCTATAAACTTGCAGTCGAATTATTGGCAATATTGACTCTCAAGTCGGCAAAATTCGATATGTATTGAGGTCATTCAAGACTATATATTTATTGAAATAATTTTCATAAATCGTTTCTAATTTTTTTTGAATTTTCAGAAATTATTTTTCGATTTTTTTTAACAAAAAATTCAAATTCTAATTTTCACGATCCTGACCCTTTTAGACCAGGATCCTGATCGAATTTTGGGGGTTTTGTGCACCCTGATAGAAGGCTTTTTCGATCTGGAACCCTGAACCTATAGATCAGGATCATGATCGAATTATTGTCCTTTGTACGTTCTGGTTGAAGACCTTTTAGACCAGGAATCCTGATCCCTTAGACCAGGAATCCTGATCGAATTATGGGCGTTATCAACGCTCTGGTCGAGGACATTTTAGAACAGGAATCCTGGCCCTTTAGACCAGGATTCCTGGTCGAATTATGGGCGTTTTCAACCCTCTGGTCGAGGATATTTTAGACTAGAAATCCTTACCCTTTAGACCAAGATTCCTGATCGAATTATGGGCGTTTTTAACGCTCTGGTCGATGACATTTTAGACCAGGAATCCTGACCCTTTAGAGCAGGATCCTGAATTACGGGCTACAAGCCTTTTAACAGGCATAACTTTTTGCTCGTTGTTCTGATTTAAGCTTATAATATATCGAATCGAATCTTATTCAGGGCTCTAACTCATAATGGCATTCTCTACTTACCTCTTGCATTCATTGATCCTTCAATTGGATGGAACATGGCTATACGAATGTTTTGTTGAACGAAACGTGACTTCTCTGAGCCTTCAATTGGATGGAACGTGGCCTATACGAGCCCTCAGTTAGATGGGATGTGGCCTTCATGAGCCTTATTTTTTGTTAGTCTGGCCTTGTTACATGTCCTACTTGGATGCTCGATTAAATTAAACCTTGAGGTTTGAAGTGTGTCGAGTGTAAGTACCTCATTTTCTTTAAGCGTTTCCAAACTTGTGGGAGCCATGTCCAAAATATGTTCTTGACTAGATACGACCCTTCCAAACTAGGGATTAGCTTTCCTTCTGCCCAACTCAGGATGCCTCGATCTTTTGGAGGACTAAGTCTCCCTGTCGAACTTTTACTCTTATGTTATAGTAATAACAAACTTGTTTATGGTGTTCAGCAATCTTGGTGTTAGCTTCATCAAATATAGAGCAAGTGTCATGCCTTCTCCGTTGTTCTTCCGTTCAAAGGCCTCAACCCTTGTGGATGTTTATGTGATTCTAAAAGGCATCAAAACCTCATCTTTGTTAGCTAACAAGAATGACGTAACTCCTGTATTTACTTTCTAAGTGGCACGATAAACCCATGGTATGGGAAGATAGTCTGCCCAAGAATTCCTTGAGTATTCAACCCTCTGCTTCAGTCCATCAAGGATTATTTGGTTGGCTACCTCGGCTAGACCATTCGTTTAGGGATGATGAACTGTCATCCATCATCCTTCACTAGGATTCGTGGAAGTCCATATTTGCATATCGGACTTTTATACATGAAATGTGTCACTTGCATGTTGGTTATCCCAACTGGGGGTTTAGTCTCAACCCACTTCGTGAATTAACTTGTGGTTATTATCAGAACTACTTTCGGGCATTGGCTATGTGCGTGCTTTCGGCATTGATCATACTTTCTTCTCATAATCTTTGACATCGGCCATCATCTTCGACCAATAGAACCCAAATAGAATATGTTTGGGCAACATCCCTTGCCCCCCGAGCGTAACTCATGGATCTGTTCATGTACTTCTTTCAATGCCAACTTTGTTTTTTGGGGTTTCAGGAACTTCAAGTAAGGAATCACGAACTACTTCTCGTATAAAGTCCTCGCAATCATATCGTACTTCAAAACATTTTCTTGCATCCATGGCATAATCTGGTAACCAAATGGTTTCTGGATGAGCCTCATAGGATTTACCTAACAACTCCCCATACATACCAATGCTATCAGTTTTGCATTAGTGTTTTCAAGACTTGAAAGTAAACACTTCCTGTGTAGTTTTCTGTTTCTAAGCAGCGGTCTTCACGTTTTCCCTACCCGGGATGTAACTCTACGTAGTATTCATTAAATTGAGTCATGAGTTCACAAGTCTCTCATATTTTCTATTATCTCATACCTTGCTTCGAATTCCCCTTTTAATTGAGAAATCACCAACATTGAGTCTCTACAAAATTTGAGGTTCTTAACCCTTAGGGTTCCATCTAAGCTAAGTCCAGTCACCAATGCCTCATATTCATATTCGTCGTTGGTCTCTTCAGAAATCCAACATCAAGGCATACTCTATAATTGATCCATCAGGATTTTGCTCAATCATTTTGTTTTTAACACTCCATCAAAATAGAGAACCCAATTGTACTTGAGTATCATCTCTTTTTATTGTTTACATGTTTCCTTGCCCTCTTGAGGTATCTCTTCCTGCCCCCGACTTCTTGATTGTCAATGGTACATTCAACCATGAAGTCAGCCAAAGCTTGAATTAATCATTTTACGGGGTCTATACTTGATGTCAAATTCACTAAGCTCAATTGCCCATTTAATCAATCTTCTACTAGTCTTAGGGATGTGCATTATTCTTTTTAATAGATGGTCTTTCAAGACCTCAACTTTGTGCATAGGAATATATACGTAACCGTAGTCATGGCTAATGAAAACATCTTAGCAGTTGAGTGTTTAACTCCGTCCCATGTAAACTTTTACTCACAAATAGACAGGTTTTCAAACCTTTGTTTCCTTCCTTACAAGGACATCATTCAAAGTCGCATCGGAGACCGCCGAGTATTAATACATTACTTCTCCTGATATTGGCTTTGCCAACAATAGTGTTCTGATCATGCACTTCTTCAATTCTTCAAAGACCACTTGGCTTTTATCAGTCCATACAAAGTCCTTTACTTTATTTAATCTTTTGAACGAAGAGCACTTGTCACTAGATTTGGAGATGAAACTTCTCAATGTTAAAACTCTTCCCCTCAGAATTTACATGTCCTTCATGGAACGTGGGGGTTCCATGACGAGGATTTCTTGAATTTTTCGAGGTTGGACTTGATTCCTTTCTTCGAGATCATGAGCCCTAGTTAAATTTTTGGATCCACCTCAAAGGCATATCTTGTAGGATTTTACATCATTTTGTGGTGCATCAGCACTTCAAATACCTCTTGGAGGTGGTCTACATATTCTACCTTGTTAAGACTTTTATCATAGACTTTCATGATCTTTCAATAAAGATTGTCAAAAATTTTATTTTTTAATCTTTGATATGTGGCATCTGCGTTCATAAGACGAAAGTAACAAAAACATATATAATATTACAAAGTTAGTGAGGAGTGGTACCTTAGGAATGTCATCCTTATTATTAGCTTCTTGTTTTATGGTTCTTTGCCTATCAAGGGCAATGTTCCTCTTCACTTGCTTCACCGACTACCCCTTAGGTTCAATGTTGAGTTTGTGTGTAATCAAATTAGGATCAATCCCGGGCATATTAGCCGCTTATCTGGTTATTCAGGTGACAAAGGGATCAAAATCAGATCCTCCACTAACTTTTCTCGTTGCCCCTTATTTTTCAGGACATCCATGTCTTGTATTAGGAGAACTTGCCCCCCGATTCCATCGGCCCTTTCACCTTTGACTTGACTTCATTGAATTCATAAATCGGCATGTCAGAAACTTTGAGTTGGGAATCGAAGTATCCTACATTCAAGAACGTATCGTAGAACAAGATATTCTCGTAGGTCCTATTATCTACCAAGACTCATTTAACTTCAGAATTTCCTACGATAGGTGTTATAACCAGCGGGATGTCATATAGAGGAACTTCAACCCTTCTAAATCAGAATCGCTGAATACATTCGTTACTTCTACCTTAAACGTTTCAGTACTACTCTAAATATATGCTTCACTTCACAAGCATAAGCCTTCCTTGAGTTCATTAATGTACCAACGTCAATTGGTCTTCTAAAGGTCATGTTGATGATTGGCCCCCGTGGCTACGTGTTTTTTCCTTCCACCATCTTGATCTCTTTTTATCTTCATGACCTCCTTTTCCAATATTTCTTTCATCATCTTTGGTGAATCTGTTTAGTTGTCCTTTACGGATCATAAACTCGATCCCATCCTTCAACTGATTGCATTCATCGATCTCATTGCCTGCGTCTTTGTGGAATCTATAATACAAACTCTTATCTCTCTTTTTAGGATTGGTGTGCAATGGCCTCGGCCATCAAATATCCTTATCTTTTTCAATGTCCATTAGGATTTAGCTCTTTGGAACATTAAATCTCGTGTTCTTTGTAAACCTTTGTCTAGGAGTATCCTTATCTGGAGAAGAATCAAAGTGCTTACTTATCCGAGGATACATGTCCTTAGCAGCGTACTCATAAGCTCTTTTTGCTTGTTGTTGTTACCTTTATTTCCTCCTACGGAGGTGAAGTTCCTTTTTTTTTTTATAATATACGTGTCTGCCCACTCTTGCAACTTGTGCATGCTTTCAGGGGGTCCGTGGCCAATGATATCTTAAAGTTGATATATAAGCTCCTTATTGAAACATTATCAAACTACTTTCTCCTCCATATTAGAGACCTTCTAGGCTTCTTCTTTGAATCGGCCTAGATTGTCCGTCAAGGATTCTTCAAATCCTCGTTCCCTGTTCATGAGAGATGCAGAACTCTTCTCATGTACCCTTGCACTATCATTGAGTCATTCCTCCCATAGGTTTGAAGAAATGCCATGCACATTTTAGCATAGTGCAACGGCTGAGTAGAAGCATATTTGAGGACTTCTTTATGTAGTTGGCCGGATCACCGATTCGATTATACGCCTAGATGATGTACTTTAATCTCCCACGAGATATAAGTATTCATAATCTTATTCATTTAGAGAAGTGTTGGATCATTCGGATCTCCAAGAAGTATCAAATCATTAGGATCAGTTCCGAGAATTTCTGTCTTCCTCATCCGAGAAAAGCCGTTCAAATCAATTATCGGGGAATCCTTGGGGCTTCAAGCCTACCAACTCTTGAGAGATGTAGAGTCTATTGCTCCCTTTCTAGGTAAAATTAAAAGCTTCATGAGCGACTATCCACTCTCCAATATCCTAAGCTTTCAGTCTTTGAGGCCATCAAGGCTCGGGATGTCTTCCTCCAATCAGCCCCTTGTCCGAATGTATCTTTTTCGGAGTAGCATCCTTCAAAAATAAATAGGGCAAGTAGCCTTTATGTTTTCGATATTGAATTCTGCATCCTTTAGTCATAATCATTGAACCCATAAGGCAGATCATTGACTAATCGAGAAGGAAGAACAGCGGCAAGAGAATGTGGCCCTTGAGGCATATTAGGGCTAAGGGCACAACTACCATATGAAGTTGGGGATTTGACTCTCGGACTTGAGAATTCGGTCCCTGAACTTGAGGATTCGTCCTTGCATATGAGAATTCTATCCATTGAATTTGAGGACCATGAATCGTCCCTCGGGGAGTCATCCCTTAAAAATTTGTCCCTTGAGGAGTTGTTTCTTAAATCCATTGGATCCACAACCTGCTAACACGGATAAGCAACTTGAGCACCCACAACTTTTCTTCAATGGTTTGAGGAGTCGTGCCTTAAGGTCCTTGAGTATAAAACGTCCTTCTAATGGGTTTCTTACCTAGACGCCTCCTCTTTAGGGCCACGTCTCTTATCAGTTGTTCGTTCTTTGCTATTTAACATATGATATAAACAAGTCATGATCCCTCTCCTTCCATATGTGGAGGTTTCAAGCCTCAAATATAAATACATTCATCCTCTCGTAGGTGAGAACTCACGTCTTACTTATGGGAATTTGTCCCTAAGGTAGATGTGGACTTTGTTTCAACGATGGTGGTTGAAGGAAACGGTTCTTCATTTGTGGAACTGATAACTTGAGTCATGGCTAGTGGATCTTGATTGCTTCGTGATCCCAAATCTTGTTGAAATTTCCGGATGTGTGCTTCATGAGCACGGATCCTCTCATCTTTGGTTTAAGTATTCTTTCATTCACGTCATCGGGGCAAAGAATGCCTTCTTACCAATGGGTTCTTTGTTCGGCTGTCCCCTTCTTTGGGCGGTCTACTCATCAGATAGACAATCACTGTCCTTAGTATAGAGGCCAGAAAAATCGTGGCTTCTTTCACGAGTGGGGCTCAGCCTTCTTAAATATCAAATTCGTACTCCTTGTGCAGTCGACGCTGATATTTACTCCCATAAAGTGGGTTAGCATTCTTTTGGGATGGAAGCACGATTATTGATATCTGGAATCCAGGTGGTTGGGTGTTTAAGGGCAAGAACATCATCTACAGTTAGGAATTCTTCCCTTGATTGTGTACTCCTCGAGATTGGGGATCAGTACCTTGAATCAGCGATGGGTTCACAAGGCTCTCCTTTCATAAGAGATCAGCCCCTTGGTATTAAACATTGAATATGGCGGTATTTCAATGGTGGAACCAATGGTGTGAGTTGTCACAGGTAGTTCATTAGTGCTTCTTCGTGTTCTCATGGTTGTTATCTTCTTCCCATTGACGGCGCCAAATGTTATGGATTAAAACTAAGATTTTTAAAATTAGGGTTAGAGAGCTTCAAGCTTTAATGACTGTTCTTGTTGTGCGAGGACAGAATCGTGTCCTAACAAGATGCCTACATATCTGTAGCTGGTAGAGAATCAAGCCTGACGTAGTTCTGAACGGAGGGGTAAAACCCTTTATATAGGCATTGAAAGCCTGTGCTTTTAGGAGGCTTGGTGAACAAGTCTTCTAGTTTGATTGGGCTTTGGAGCCCTAGAAAGTAGGAATCTGATTCCTTTTGGATATAGGTTGCTTGGCGGCTACTTCTTGTAGAAGTAGTTCCTTATTAGAACACATTTATTGGGCTGTTTAATTAGCCCCTTTATTAATTACGAAATTAATAAATAATTAGCGTTCCAGGCCTTATTTATTGGGCCTATTTATTGGACCAAACTAGGTCTAATTAATGCAATATTAATTATGTCTCAAGGGTTATTTTTAGCCCATATCATTTGTCCCCCAACTTCTAGGAAAGCTTCTCGAGATTTTGTAGAAGTTTTAACGATCTTTTTTCGAGACTGAGGTCTATACGTTCATTCCTTTATCTAGGATTTATTGGTATCTTACCATAATACGAGAATTTATAAACATTTTACGCTTACCAACCCTTCTTGTGGGTATCGTTTTGGTGTAAAGTGTAGGGCATCCTACATATTTACAATGATTCACCTTATTCGAGGCTTCAACATTTTTCAGAAAAATCTTAATAATTTTTCCTTTATTATCCTTATCCTTCCTATTTTTTTAGGAATGTTTCTGTACCTCCGGGTATTTTTCATAATTTTTCCTAATATTTTAGGAGTTTTTCTATACCCCTGGGTATTTTTCCTAGTATTTTTAGAAATTTTTCTGTACCTCCGGGGATTTTTCTTAATTTTTCCTAATATTTTAGGAATTATTTTGTACCAACGGGTATTTTTCTTTATTTTTTCCTAATAATTTAGGAATTATTTCGTACCTCCGGGTATTTTTCTTTATTTTTCCTAATATTTTAGGAATTATCTTGTACCAACGAATATTTTTTAATTTTTCCTAATATTTTTAGGAATTTTTCCATACTTCCGGGTATTTTTCTAAATTCTTCTTAATATTTTAGGAATTTTTCTGTACCTACGGGTAATTTTCATAATATTCCCAAACATTTTTAGGAATTTTTTGTACCTCGGGTATTTTTCTAAATTTTTTCTAATATTTTAGGAATTTTCCCATACCTCCGGGGATTTTTCTAAATTTTTCCTAATACTTTAGGAACTTTTCTGTGCCTACAGGTGATTTTCATAATTTTTCATAATATTTTTAAGAATTCTTTCGTACCTCCGGGTATTTTTCTAAATTTTTAGAAATTCTAACCTTCAGGGTATTTTTCGTACCTCCGGGTACCTTCAGGGGCCTTTTCATAATTTTCAAAACTTCAGGAGCCTTTTTGTCATGTTCTAAACTTCAGGAGCCATTGTGTAAAGTTGGTACAACTTGGGTTACCAAGTTGCACTTTGGCCATATAATTTTCCTCACCCTCGACCACACCTGGTCGAATTATGGGCTCAAATGAAGTCTGCTCGTGAGACTTTTCGGGTAGGATTTCAGCTCGTTTCGAGTTGAATTCTGCTCGATCAATATTTATTTATTTTTTTGCTTTCTCTATTTTTTTAATTGAAAAATATTGTTATAAAACAATAATATTTATTTTATTTAATTTTCTGAATAGTATTTGCCCTAAATTAGGGGTGTCCAACCCGGATAAAATTTTTATACGGTTTAACATGAATAAAAAATTTTCGAATAATAGTCCAAAACGGGTAATAAATTTTTTAAATAAAGTCAAATTCAAATTAAATTTTCCCAAATAAATGTCCAACTCGGATAAAAAATATCCGAATAAAGTCCAACCTGGATTTTAATATTATTATTACTAATAATAATTTTTCTTCCTTGTATTTATATTTTAATAATTAATTATATATATTTTTTGTAGAGGGGTCGTCAGCCCTATAAACTTAGGGTCGAATTATTGGCAATATTGGCTCCAAAGTCGGCAAAGTTCGATATGTATTGAGGTCATTCAAGACTATATATTTATAGAAATAATTTTCATAAATCATTCCTAATTTTTTCTGAATTTTCAGAAATTATTTTCCGATTTGTAACAAAAAATTCAACGATAATTTATGACCGTTTAGATCACGATCCTGACCCTTTTAGACCAGGATTCTGATTGAATTATGGGGGTTTTGTGCACCCTGATAGAAGGCTTTTTCGATCAGGATCCTGATCCAGGAATCCTGAACCTATAGATCAGGATCCTGATCGAATTATGGTCCTTTGTACGTTCTGGTCGAAGGCCTTTTAGACCAGGAATCCTGACCCCTTAGACCAGGAATCCTGATCGAATTATGGGCGTTATCAACGCTCTGGTCGAGGACATTTTAGACCAGGAATCCTGACCCTTTAGACCAAGATTCCTGATCGAATTATGGACGTTTTCAACGCTCTGGTCGAGGATATTTTAGACAAGAAATCCTGACCCTTTAGACCAGGATTCCTGATCGAATTGTGGGCGTTTTTAACGCTTTGGTCGAGGACATTTTAGACCAGGAATCCTAACCCTTTAGAGCAGGATCCTGAATTACGGGCTGCAAGCCTTTTAACAGCCATAACTTTTTACTCATTTTTCCGATTTAAGCTTATAATATACCAAATCGAATCTTATTTTGGGCTCTAACTCATGATGTCATTCTCTACTTACCTCTTACATTTCTTGATCCTCCAATTGGATGGAACATGGCTCTACATATATTTAATTGGGCGGTGGTTTCTCTAAGCCTTCAATTGGATGAAACGCGGCCTATAAGAGCCCTCTATTAGATAGGATGTGAAATTTACGAGCCTTTTTTCTAGTTATTCAGACCATGTGGCATGTCTTACTCAGATGCTCGATTAAATTAAACCTTAAGGTTTGACGTGTGTCGAGTCTAAGTACCTCATTTTCTTTAAGCATTTCCAAGCTTGTAGGAGCCTCGTCCCAATCATGCTTTTAACTAGATACGGCCCTTCCAAACTAGGGTTTTGCTTCCCTTTCTGCCCAACTAAGGATGCCTTCGATCTGTTTGAGGACCACATCTCCCTGTCGAAGAAATCTTTCTTTTATTCTTATGTTATTGTAATAAGAAACTTGTTTCTGATGCTCAACAATCCTGATGAAGGCTTCATCAAATCTAGTGCAAATGTTGTCTTTGTTCTTCTCGGGATCAAAGGCCTCAACCCTCGGGGATGTAGTTATTCCAAAGGGCATCACAACCTCATCTTTGTAAACTATGAAGAATGGCGTAACTCCTGTAACTTTGTAAGTGGCACGATACACCAATGGTATGGGAAGTAGATCGTCTACCGAAGCATTCCTCGAGTATTCGACCCTCTTCTTTAGTCTATCAAGCATTATTTGATTGGCTACATCGGCTTGCAAATTCGCTTAGGGATGAGCAACAGTTGTGAAGCAGGACTCACTATCATTCTCCACACAACTTCTTAAAATCCTTTTTGTTGAACTGTCGTCCATCATCCGTCACTGTGGTACGTGGAAGTCCATATTTTCTTATCACACTTTTCTATGAGAATTGTGTCACTTGCATGGTTGTTATCCTAACCAGGGGTTTTACCTCAATCCACTTCGTGAATTAACATATATGGTTATTATCAGGAACTACCTCTGGGCATTGGCTATATGCGTGCTTTCTGCATTGATTATACTTTATTTTCATAATCTTTAGCATTAGCCATCATCTTCAACCAATAGAACCCAAATAGAATATGTTTGGGTGACATCCCTTGCCCTTCGAGCGTAGCTCATGGTTCTGTTCATGTACTTCCTTCAAGGCCAAGTCCGCTTTTTGGGGTTTCAGGTACTTCAAGTAAGGAATCACGAACTACTTCTTGTATAAAGTCCTCGCAATCATATCGTACTTCAAAACATTTTCTTGCATATTTCGTGCTTCCATGGCATTATCTAGTAGCCAATTGGTTTCTGGATGAGCCTCATAGGATTTACCTAACAACTCCCAATACATACCAATGCTATCAGTTTTGCATTAGTGTTTTCAAGACTTAAAAGTAAACACTTCCCGTGTAGTTTTCTGTTTCTAAGCAGCGGTCTTCACGTTTTCCCTACCTGGGATGTAACTCTATGTAACATTCATTAAATTGAGTCATGACTTCATAAGTCTCTCATATTTTCTATTATCTCATACTTTGCTTCGAATTCCCCTTTTAGTTGAGAAATCACCAACATTGAGTCTCTACAAACTTTGAGGTTCTTAACCCTCAGGGTTCCATCTAAGCCAAGTCCGGTCACCAATGCCTCATATTCATCTTCGTCGTTGGTCTCTTCAGAAATCCAACATCAAGGCATACTCTATAATTGATCCATCACGATTTTGCTCACTCATTTTGTTTTTAATGCTCCATCAAAATAGAGAATCCAATTGGCCTTGAGTATCATCTCTTTTTCTTGTTTACATGTTTACTTGCCCTCTTGGGGTACCTCTTCCTGCCCCCACGACTTCTTGGTTGTCAATGGTACATTCAACCATGAAGTCAGCCAAAGCTTGAATTAATCATTTTACGGGGTGTATACTTGATGTCAAATTCACCAAGCTCAATTGTCCATTTATTCAATCTTCTACTAGCCTTGGGGTTGTGCATTATTCTTTTTAAAACATGGTCTATAAAGACATCAACTTTGTGCACCTGAATACATGCATAATTTTTCCAAGGCCATAGTCATGGTTGATACAAACATCTTAGCAATTGAGTGTTTAACTCCATCCCATGTAAAATTTTACTCATAAATAGATAGGTTTCCAAACCTTTGTTCCCTTCCTTACAAGGACATCATTCAAAGTCGCATCGAAGACCGCCGAGTTTTAATACAGTAGTTCTCCTGATATTGGCTTTGCCAACAATGGTGTTCCAGTCATGCACTTCTTCAATTCCTCAAAGACCACTTGGCTTTCATCAGCCCATACAAAGTCTTTTACGTTATTTAATTTTTTAAACGGAGAGCACTTGTCACTAGATTCGGAGATGACCCCTTCCCAAGGTTAAAACTCTTCTCGTCAGAATTTACATGTCCTTCATGGAACGTGAGGGTTCCATGACGAGGATTGCTTGAATTTTGTCAGGTTGGCCTTGATTCTTCTTTTGGTGATCAGAAGCCCATGAAAAATTTCCAGATTCTACCTCAAAGGCACACCTTGTAGGATTTAACATCGCCCTGTGGTGCATCAGCATTTCGAATGCCTCTCAGAGGTGTTCAACATATACTAATTAAACTTTGAAGTCTAATTATTTAATTCTTACCTTGTTAATATTCTTAACCATTATATAATAGACTTTAAGAGTCTTTCAATAGAGATGTTCTAAAAAAATTATTTTCAAATCTTTGATATGTGGCATCTGCATTCTCAGGACGAAAGTAATAAAAAGATACATAATATTACAAAATTAATGAGGAGTGGTACCTTAGGAATATTAAACTTATTATCAGCTTCTTGTTTTATGGTTGTTTGCCTATCAAGGATCAAGGGCAACGTTCCTTTTCTCTTGCTTCACTGACTACCCATTAGGATCAATATTGAGTTTGTGTGTAATCAACTCAGGATCAATCCCGGGCATATCAGCCGCTTATCTGGTTCTTCATGTGACAAAGGGATCAAAATCAGAACCTCCACTGACTTTTCTCATTGCTCATTATTTTTCAGGACATCCATGTCTTGTATTGGGAGAACTTGCCCCCCGATTCCATCGGCCCTTTATCTTTGACTTGACTTCATTGAATTCATAAATCAGCATGTCAGGAAGTTTGAGTTGGAAATTGACGTATCCCACCTTCAAGAATGTATCATGGAACAAGATATTCTCATAGGTTCTATTATCTACCAAGACTCATTTAAATTCAGAAATTCTTATGATAGGTGTTATAACCAGGGGGATGTCATATATGGGAACTTCAACCCTTCTAAATCAGAATCATCGAAGGCATTCGCTACTTCTACCTTTACATGTTTCAGTGCTACTCTAACTATATGCATCACTTCCTTGAGTTCCTTAATGTACCAGCGGCTATTGGCCTTCTAAAGGTCATGTTAATATAACATCTTCATGACCTCCTTTTCCAATATTTCTCTCATCAGCTTTGGTGAATCTGTTTAGTTGTCCTCTACGGATCAGAAACTCGATCCCATCTTTTAATGATGGCAGCCATCAATCTCATTGCCTGCGTCTTTGTGGAATCTGTAATACTAACTCTTATCTCTCTTTTCAGAATTAATGTGCATTGGCCTCGGCCATCAGATATGCTTATCTTTTTTAATGTCCATCAGTATTTGGCTCCTTGGAACATTATCTCATGTTTTCTGTAAACCTCTGTCTAGGAGTATCCTTCTTCGGAGAAGAATCAAAGTCCTTGCTTATCCGAGGATACATGTCTTTAGCATCATACTCCTAATCTCTTTTTGCTTCTTGTTGTTGCCTCTATTGCCTCCTACGGGGGTGAAGTTCTTTTTTGTGATTTTTTTAATATACTTGTCTGCCCACTCTTGCAACTTGTGCATACTTTTGCTTTCAGAGGGGTTCTTAGCCAATGATATCTTAAAGAAGATATCCAAGGTTCCTGGTTACTGGGCTATCGTAGCTATTTTATCATCCAAGTTCGTGGTCATTAGGGCTTTTTCTTTTAATCGGTCCAGGTTTTCACTCAAGGATTCTTTACATCCTCATTTTATATTTAAGAAAGAATAAAAATCATTTTCATGCACTTTTACACCATTGTTGAGTCATGCTCCTCTGGGTTTGAGGAAACGCCATGCCCTTTATAGAATCGTGCACTGGCTGTAGTAGCACATTTGAGAACGTCCTTATGTGGTTAGCCGGATCACCGGTTCCATCATACGCCTAGATGGGGACACCTTAAACTTCCTCGAGATATAAGTATGCATAATCTCCTTCATCCAAAGAAGTGGTGGATTATTCAGATTCCTAAGAGGCATCAGATCATTGGGATCAGCCCTGGGAATTTCTGTCGTACTCCTACATGGAAGGCCGTTCAAATTAATTATAAGGGAATCAACCATGAGGGATTTAGGATTCCCAATCCTTGCAAGTTTGGTAAGTCTGTTGCTCCCTTTCCAGGTTAAATTATAAGCTTCATGAATGACTATCCACTCTCCAATATCCTAAGCTTTCAGTCTTTGAGGCTATCAAGACTCGGGATGTCTTCCTCCATTCAGCCCCTTGTGCGAATGTATCTTTTTCGGAGTAGCATCCTTCAAATATAAATGGGGCAAGTAGCCTTTATGTTTTCGATATTGAATTCTGCATCCTTTAGTCATAATCGTTGAACCCATAAGGCGGATCATTTACTAATCGAGAAGGAAGAAAAGCAGTAAGAGGATGTGGCCCTTGAGGCATATTAGGGCTAAGGGCACAACTACCATATGAAGTTGGGGATTTGACTCTCGTACTTGAGAATTCGGTCCCTGAACTTGAGGATTCGTCCTTGCATATGAGAATTCTATCCTTTGAATTCGAGGATCTTGAATTGTCTCTTGGGGAGTCATCCCTTAAAGATTCGTCCCTTGGGGAATTGTTTTTTAAATCCATTGGATCCACAACCTGCTAACACGGATAAGCAACTTGACCACCCGCATTCTTTCTTTAATGGTCTGAGGAGTCGTTCCTTGAGGTTCTTGAGTATAGAACGTCCTTCTAATGGGTTCCTTACCTAGACGCCTCCTCTTTAGGGCCACGTCTCTTATCAGTTGTTCGTTCTTTGCTATTTAACATATGATATAAACAAGTCGTGATCCCTTCCCTTCCATATGTGGAGGTTCCAAGCCTCAAATATTAATATATTCATCCCCTCGTAGGTGAGAACTCACGTCTTACTTATGGGACTTTGTCCCTAAAATTCTTGTTCTTAGAGGGTTCGACCCTTGAACAGAGGTAGATGTGGACTTTGTTCCAACGATGGTGGTTGAAGGAAACGGTTCTTCATTGGTAGAACTGACAACTTGAGTCATGGCTCGTGGATCTTGATTTCTTGTTGATTCCAAATCTTGTTAAAATTTTCGGATGTGTGCTTCATGAGCACGGATCCTCTCATCTTTGGTTTAAGGATTCTTCCATTCACATCATCGGGGCAAAAAATGCCTTCTTAACAATGGGTTCTCTACTCAGCTTTCCCCTTCTTTGGGCGGTCTACTCATCAGATAAACAATCACTGTCCTTAGTATAGAGGCTAGAGAAATCGTGGATTCTTTCACGAGTAGGGCTCAGCCTTCTTAAATATCGAATTCGTACTCCTTGTGCAGTCGACGCTGATGTTTACTTCTATAAAGTGGGTTAGCATTCTTTTGGGATGGAAGCACGATTATTGATATCTGGAATCCAGGTGGTTGGGTATTTAAGGGCAAGAACATCATCTACAGTTGGGAATTCTTCCCTTGATTGTGTACTCCTGGGGATTGGGGATCAGTCCCTTGAATCAACGATGGGGTCACAAGACTCTCCTTTCATAAGAAATCAGCCCCTTGGTATTGAGCGTTGAATATGGCGGTATCTCGATTGTGGAACCAATGGTGTGAGTTGTCACAGGTAGTTCATTAGTGCTTCTTCGTGTTCTCATGGTTGTTGTCTTCTTCCCACAGACGACGCCAAATGTTATGGATTAAATTTATTATTTCTATAACTAGGGTTGTAGAGCTTCGAGTTTTAATGACTGCTCTTGTGTTTCGTGACTCAAAACTGCCTTTACAAGATGCCTATGTACCTTACCATTTGCTAAGGATCAAGTCGAAAAACGTAGTTTTATGGATGAGGGGTCAGGCCCTTTATATAGACGTTAAGAGTCTAGGAATTAGGTTAGAATTAGGTGACCTGGTGGGTAAGTCTTCAACTCTAATAAGACTTTGGAGTCATAGAGAGTAGGAATATGTTTCCTTGTCGGTTTAGCTTTCTTGGAGGCTACTTCTTGTAGAAGTAATTCCTTATTAGAACAAATTTATTGGGCTGTTTAATTAGCCCCTTTATTAATTACGAAATTAATAATTAATTAGCGTTTCGGGCCTTATTTATTGGGCCTATTTATTGGACCAAACTAGGTCTAATTAATGCAATATTAATTATGTCTCAAGGGTTATTTTTAGCACATATCAGATTCGAGTCTCTACAACTACATAACTATAAAAAATTTATTATTAAATTTCAGTTCTTTCATTGTTCGATTATTATAACTACATAATGAAAATAATATATATTATACGTTTTCATCCTAATTTTCAAATCAATTCTTTACAACTACAAATACACTATACTATATATTTTTTTTGCTAATTTATCATTTTTGTTATCCCAGTGTTTTAGAATTACTAGCTTAGAACCCGTGCGATGCTCATCCTTTTTTTTCAATATTATATGACTTTTTAATTTAATTTTAATTAAATTGATATTGCATATTAGTTTAAAAATATAAT
>PHNY01295024.1:8223-19719 GCA_003724115.2 Anethum foeniculum | reverse complement strand
AGCTCGAGCCGAACATGCCAAAAGCTCGGCTCGAGCTCGTTTTCTTAACGAACACTTTTTTGTGTTCGAGCTCGAGCTCGATCCCTTAACGAACCGAGCCGAACCGAGCCCTTAACGAGCCAAGCTCGAGCTTGTTCGCGAACAGCTCGGTTCGCGAACAGCTCTAGTCTTGGATGAATGGAGACGGGACGATTAATGAATCTGTCTATAAAGGTCTCGTGCGCCGTGTTCTTGGTATTCTGATGCTAGAGGTAATGCTTTTCCTGTTTTAGCTTTAATTGTGTAAAGCATATCCTAGTTTGATGTATGGTTGACGACTTGGCATGCATGACGTCACATCACATCTTACTGCTCAATCCGTAATGGTTAAAACACAGACTGCCAACAGGAACTTGCATTATGAAGAAGTTGATTTTAAATTTTTTGGGTCAATATTTCATTAGTTCTCTCATATCCGTAATGGTGCCAATGCTGTTTACATCTAGAATGTGCCAGCAAAGGAGTAAGCTACAGAGATAGGAACAATTAATATAGGGTGACTACACTAATGCATTTTGCACATTGATGCTAGATCAGTTAACATAATAAGAATCCAACCTTTCATGACTAATGACTTGTGAGTTGCTCCCGGAGCTTGAAGTCTAAATCAGAGGTGGATTGAATGATGCCACAAGACGACTCAGTGACGTGCAACTAAATAAACTTCTCTAAGCCTCGTCATCTTCCTTGACAAAAGATCAGAAAAGCACCTTGTCTAAGGAAGACAAGCTACCCCAAGTACTTTGAAATGAACATAAGAATACCTATATCAATTATATATGACCATACCATTTGTTGGTAAAAGAAAGAGTACATATCGGAAAAGGGAGACTAGAAATGATGCACAGAGGGCCTATCAAACTGATGAAGTGAAACAAAAAGATCTGTACTCATGTTCCCAAAAAGATTCTCATCTATGTCATCTACTATTTAAACTGTACAGAGTGAAGTAGTATGGACAATCAGAACTTTTTATCATTGCTATGTTTCGTGTAATATATCGGACTCCTATTCTAATTTACCCAATTTTCCAATTTTCGTAATTACATCTTCTCTTCAAATATAAAAACAAAATACTAAAATGTTTGAGGCCCAATACCAATGTTGTGATTGTAATTTTTTGTTGTTGCAAATTTTTGGCTTTGTCATGGTTGCAGCATATGTATAAGAGATGCATCGGTAGAGTGCATGTCGGCATGCAATTTTGGCTGAAGATCCACCGAAGATGTGAGAGCCTTGTTTTGCGGAGCTCTTGTAGGTGACACCACTGCGTAGGATCTTGTTTCTGGGTTCCAGTTGAGTCCAGGACCATTAAGTACTACCTTGCTTCTAACAGAATATTCCATTGCATTCTTGCATATATTTGAACATCATAAACACCTGTAGTAGTCTAGAAATTAGACAATTTTTCCTGCCAATGTAATGGTTCAATAACTTTAGGTTCCTCAACCCAAGATTCTTTACTAAGAGCACATAAGATATTCAATTTGTCTGATATGTTCATGATGTTAAATATATAATAGGTAAACCATGAATGCTATATGATCTCACTTAAATCATCATTCTACTAATGCAGTTTAGCGTGTCTACAACTCTGTCATACATCAGTTACAAATTGAGGGTAGAGTTCCGGAACTTTGGGAACCGGTAATACATTCACTCAATAATTTAGACATTAAAATGAACTAATTTAAGGTTTCAATATAGTATGGCTGACAAAAAAACTAGCTCTCACCGTCACCAACTGTAGTCAAGTGGATTTACCTGTAAGGAAGCTCTAGGACGATTATTCTAAAATTACAAAAATCCCTCTTCTCATGTAGCTAAACAATGGAAGCATACTCTGTTACAAATGTAAAATATTAGTAATATTGTTTAAAGCGAAAATTGTAAATGATCCCCTATTTGTAAATTCAATTACATACAAGCAGGGGCGAATCCAGAAATTTTCGTTTAGGGGAATCCAGACAAATTTTGAGAAGACACGTTTATATTTTTGAATTTTGAGGGGCACTTGTACATATTTTTTTAAAAAAATTAATGGTGAAAAAACATAAAATTTGATTTTAGGGGGGACACGTGGCCCCCGGTGCCCCTTACTATATCCTCCCCTGCGTACAATGTGAAATGTAACAAAAAAAATAATAGTCCTAGAAAATATGACTAACCATATGTTACTGATCCGCACCGACCGATATTCTCTGCATTTTTAGTTCCTTCTTGTCTCTTTTCAAGTTTTACTAGGTGTCATTTTCTTTCCTTTCTAGGTGAAGCATGTTTAAAAAGCAAGAATATATTTAGGTTATACCCTCAAACTTTTAATAGTCTGAATTTATGTACATACTTCGTAAGTGAAGGACATTTTCTTCTACTACATGAAGTATCTATAAGGAAAATAGTTCTAGCCAACTATCTCACGCAATTCCTAGAATAATTATAGAAGAGCTTAAATTCATTTTGGAAAATACTCGTCAGTTACGTTATATCTCTTTTCCTGAAGCAATGATATATCAAATAGATTAAGAAAAATAAAATCATATGTCTACTACATATGTATGTGCATTCCATCACTAACATGCAAGTCTAATTGTAATCAGGATACACTACATGACCAGTACCGCAATATAATGTCTCTGGCAATGCAATTACAATTACTAAACTTAACAAGACTGGCAACTAATTGTCTTAATGGAAAGAATATTACATAGATTCACTTCCTTAAACCTAAATTGTGTTGAAGGAGATATAAAATTTTAAATTCCTAGCACTAATGTCACGCTTTCATTAGTATTACATAAGTACAGTTAACTGATGCACGTGCATAATTCTTGATAGGCTCTCGAAGCATATATTTGAAACATATGAATATAGATCAAACACGCAAGAGATGCACTTAACAAACTGGATTGGGTCGCTTCACTAATTCATAAAACAGATGCAAATAATACCTGTGCCACTGGCGCCCTTTTCTTTCCGTAAATCCGCAAACAACTTTGCTGACTTTCCTTTCTTTGGCATGTTAGTCATTTCAAAAAGGCGAACATCAGTTATGTAGCACTTAAAAAAAATAATAAAAATAAATAAATAAAATAAATATAAATATCGTCTGAACTCATATAAGAAACTCATTCTTCCGTGCAATGCAGCTCACTATGTTTCTTTATTTCATTGAGAACCACCACCTACCTTCAATGCCTGCATGAAGTCTGAATATTTTTCAGGACCCCAAATGTACGCGATCGTGCTCTTTACATTGTTGAGGGGCTGCCCAAAAAAGTCTCTCACAATAAATTATTGTTTATAAGAAAAGTAGTATAATTTAACGTAAACTATCAAAAAGAACCATAATATGAGAGATGGTGATATAAGTTTCAAGCATGCAGTTGCATGAGGGTGGTGCCAAGCATCAGAAATATGCATAGACAAATGCATCGCAAAGACATAAACACTTCAAAATTCAAATTTGATTTCATGCAGTCTCGTGCAAGGAGCAATATGTCAAACTGAATAATGAAAGTTCTTCCAAGACCTTAAACAAAGATGAATAAGTAACAAAAAAGGAGGGATATGGATGAGTAACTTTTCCAATTTGATACTTGAGAACTTCCTGATCTTGTAAAGCAATTCAGGATTTTCGTCCCACAAGTTTGTTAAGGCTAGCACAATGTCCTTGAATCCATCTTTATAGAAATTTAGTACTAAACGATCCTTCTAAATGAAAGGAAATTGAATAAGTAAAATAGTCAGTATAAGGTAACCTCAATTAAAGCCCAGCAGTAAAATCTCAGTGTTACACAAAAAGCACTGTAATAACTTTGATACTGAAATTGGCAGATAGGCTGAGATAAGACAGAGGGGCTAGATCGTAATTTAACACGAATAAATTGTCATGAAGAATACACAAGAACATTACAAGATATACTGCATTCACTATAGCAGATCAAAAACCAAGTATACAAAGTTAGAGTACATCAGGGTAAGTTGAGAGTTTCCAGAAATTGCCAAACAGCGAACGCATCTATAGCAAATTGAGCAAATTGACCATGAAGTTGCCCCAATAATCATTTGAGAGAAACAAGAGATAATATAAGTTGAGATTGAAGTTTTACACACTGATCTGACTTCATAATAGACATTCACCAATAAACCATATTATACTCAGTACTCGATAGAAAATAAAATTTAGCACAAAAATGATAAATGACTACCTAATTTGCAAACGGGTTCTGCACTTTCAGTTCTTTTTATCAAGCTCTTTGAAAACAGTATAGCAGAAGTGAGTTTGAAAGATCATAGCCACCGAAGTGTTTAAGGTGGAAGTGAGAGCTTTAGGCCCTTGCCACAGCAGAGATGACTCGAAGCAATAGTTGTATTCACAACAAAAAAAGTACCTATCATTTCATCTGTAAGGGCAGATTTATAGGGGGTTACATCTTGGAAGGAGTATTTCAATCACCGACAAGCTGAGAGAGATAAACGCTTTGCATGCTGCCTGAGTGGGAGGTCTCCATTCACTCGATCAATTGCAAATTTGATCACGTACTACTATGTGTACATACAAAGGGGTTTAGGATTTACTGAAACTCTGTTACATTGATATGAGTGTAGCCACTGTTCGATTGTGAAATATGTAAGCTGTGAGGACGAAGTTAGAGATTCCAGAGGCGGAAGATGTGATGACGGGAAGGGGAAACAGCAGCATGCAAAGCGTTTATCAATATGTCTACATGCTTTGCGACCTGGCTGAGTACATAGCTGAATCTGAAATACAATGTCTCATTATAGTAGCATGTTGAAGTTTTATATATAAAATAGATATATACAAGGCCACAAAAATTCTTTCAACCACATCACACATGACAATTTTGTACTGTGGATTAGTACCCTGATAGCAAACAGAGAGCAAGATATAAGTGAAATTTTGAATTAAGTCCTGAAATCCAACTACTCCACTATGACAATCATAGAATCACAGGAATTGTGAACATAAAATTTTGTACCTAGCTACGCTAATGACAGACTTAGATCAAAGCCCATCCGTATCACTGGCAGCCATGGTTAATCACAGAAATATTTAACGTTCTTACTCTTACCAAAAAAAAAATATATATCTACTGTTAGATGGAATTGAAAAGTCTTCATTCCATATGACACATACGCTTGAAAGTAGTTGCCCACTCCAGGGCAGTTGTTTCAGGTACCTCTTCACCAATTGATGGTTTCAACAAGCCCTGACCTTCATCCACAAGGGACCACAAATATGTGGTCTAATGAGGTGAAGCGATACTTGGAAACAGGAAGTAGGAAAAAATCAAATTCTGATATTTTCAAAATCGAAGCTCCATGAAGCTTCCTTCTTCTTCTTTGCTTGCAAATTGTAAAGGCAACTAATTGTATAAGATTAAAATATACAATTATTTTCCACAGCATACAGAATTGAATGAACAGAGTGAAAAATCATTGCCCTCACCGTTGCATTGGCATCAGAATTCGATTTCGTCCAACTTCCTATTTCTAAGTATCGCTAAGAACGGAACCTTCGGCCTGTTATTGGCTCTACATATTACTGCAAAAAGTACAGTTTAAGATCATTAGACCACATACCAGTTCTGCAGGAAACTTTCAATTCTCGAACATATTGTATTTTAATATACAACAAGAGTAAAGATAAATTTTGCGTAGCCCCTTTTATTATGAATCGCAATTCTTGCTTATAGATTTATCAAAAAAAAAAAAAAAAAATTCTTATACAAATGGAGTATTCTAACTTATTTAAAAAGAAGAATTGACGTTCTTCCACCATAGGCTAAAGGACTACATCATTAATAAGTGAAATGGCATTATAAGGAATAGGTTTGAGATAGTCAGCGTTAAGAGTCAATAGTATATACTATATATGGCTATGGGCCTTCAACCTGGAAATTTTCGTTACCCTTATATGCCTTTTGAAAAAATGAATAAATCCTGATCGCCCAAGCTTTCAGCGAATAAGCATCCAATAGGCCTAAGAAGTACCCTATAAGGAATGGAATTTAAAGTTTTCTTCGTACAGACGGACCTTATATACTCTAATAGGCATAGCAGATCTCTCAATTACTCTATTCAAAAATAAACCTCACTAAACTGATATTTCATCAGAATATAAACAATCCAATTCCATTGTAAATAAAACCATTAACTTCCAATTCACCAACAAAAAAAAAAGGCATATAAATCAACCAATTTTACCCTATCTGCAGAACCAGCACCAGCAAAAGCACCGGAATTCTGAGTCTCGCAAGTCATTGCCCAATTATCCCGCAACCAACTATGTCGTTGCTCCGCATTTTCCACTCCTTTTCTTGAACCATTTGAGCTTTAACCAACCTCAGTTTGATAAGGTCACCTTCCACTCCAGTGGGTTCTGTGGCTATAAAATTGTTGGATATAAAAGACACGAGTTAAGTTATTTAGCAGTACACAATTTTTGAAGGTTGCACCACAGACATCCGATTTTGTTCAATTCTCTATCATTAACTTCAATATAACGCAAATAAAGTAAGCATTAAGTAAGTATGTGCCTGTGAGGGCCAATTCGTATAAGATTACTATTCTCTACCAATGATCGTGAACCGTTAATAATGTGTTATATCACATTAAAAAACACTTTGAACACACACAATTCCTTTTTCTGAACTACCAAATCCACTTTTCTCCTATTAACTAACTATCAATTTTAATTACGTTGAACACACACATTATTTTGATTACTCATCATCCACTCTCAAATTTACCTTTCGTAATTCTAAAACGCAACCTAATTTCTCTAAACATACACACCTTAACCTCTAACAAATTAATACTTCACGAAATAAAACAACAATCAAACATCACCAATGTCCAATAGCATTATTAAACTACACATCAATTAAAACAATTTTAAATGACATTACATTTAATAATGCAATTAAATCGAAAAATCATACCCTATCAAAAATTCCAGCAGTAGCACCATCTTCAGTTCCTTTTCTGGCCCGCTTGGCCTCAGGGCCCTTAGAACCAGGGATATGTGGTCTAATGAGGTGAAGAGATACTTAGAAACAGGAAGTAGGAAGAAATCAAATTCTGACATTTTTCAAAAAAAGCTCCATGAAGCTTCCTTCTTCTTCTTCTTTGCTTGCAAATTGTATAAGGCAACTAATTGTATAAGATTAAAATATACATTATTTTGAACAGAAGTTCCTTCTACAGCATACAGGATTAAATGAACAGAGTGAAAAATCATTGCCTTCACCATTGCATTGGCATCAGAATTTGATTTCTTCCTACTTCCTATTTCTAAGTATCGCTAAGAAGGGAACCTTCGGCCTTTATTGGCTCTACATAATACTGCAAAAAGCACAGTTTAAGATCATTAGACCACATATCAGTTCTGCAGGAAACTTTCAATTCTTGAACATATTGTATTCTAATATACAACAAGAGTAAAGATAGATTTTGCGTAGCCCCTTTTATAATGAATCACAATTCTTGCTTATAGATTTATAAAAAAAAAAAAAATTAATATACAAATAGAGTATTCTAGCTTATTCAAAAAGAAGAATTGACTTTCATCCACCATAGGCTAAAAGACTACATCATTAATAAGTGAAATGGCATTATAAGGAATAGATTTGAGTTAGTCAGCGTGAAGTGTCAATAGTATACACCATATATGGCTATGGCCTTCAACCTGGACAGTCTCGTTACCCTTATATGCCTTTTGAGGATGGATGAATCCTGATCGCCCAAGCTTTCAGGGATTAAGCATCCAATAGGTCTAAGAAGTACCCTATATGGAATGGGTTTTTTTCCCCTCCGAGAGCTATTTTAATCAAAAGCTGTTGCTCTACAACCATAGGGAAAGTGATGACTTAAGTGTCCCTCTACAAAAGAGATGAGAAGAAGATAGAACTTTATTCAATAATGTTAAATAAAGTTTTATCCCTAGAGACAGACCTTATATACACTATTAGGCATAGTAGATCTCTCAATTACTCTATTCAAAGATAAACCTCAATAAATTGATAATTCATCAGAATCTAAACAATCTAATTCCATTGTAAATATAACCATTAACTTCAAATTCACCAAAAAAAATGGCATATAAATCAACCAATTTTACTGTATATGTAGAATCAGCACCAGCAAAAGCACCGGAATTCTGAGTCTCGCAAGTCATTGCCCAATTACCTCGCAACCAACTCTGTCATTGCTCCACATCTTCTGCTCCTTTTCTCGAACCATTTGAGCTTTAACCATCCTCAGTTTGATAAGGTCGCATTCCACTCCAGTGGTTTCTGTGGCTATAAAATTGCTGGTAAAAACATGCCGGTTTCGGATACCGGCATTCAGGTAGGAGTTTCCACCCACCGGGGCATGAGAGGCTTCGCCAACTTCGACTCCGGTGTTGGCAGTGATTAATGCATCGGATCCTAAAAGCTGTTTGGGTACGGAAATCAGAGCAGATGGTTTTTTCTCGTTTTGCTCCGACGGTTGAATTAGTAAGCCGGTTTGATTGCTGTCCATGGAGATAAAAGAGTCGGAGCCTAAAAGAGAATCAATTTGGAAGGTGTCGTCTTGGATTGCATTGATTGGATTCGCCATTTGAAAATGAAAGCTCGGTAATTGCAAATCAAAGAGGTGGTCTTGGAATTTGTTTGAGTGTATGTATATGCAAATGTAGGTCTCAGTGAGTAGGGCTATTAAGACGGATTTCATAATTGGATTTGGTTCTTAATTGGAGTTGGTCCATGGTGGCATAATTTGGTATACTTAACTTTCAAAAAAAAAAAAAACTAATAAAATCATATGTTTATTGCATCTAAAATTAGAATGCATTAATCCTAAAAACATCAAATTTATTCACGTTCTTCTTCATCTCACTCGATCTCAATAGAAGGAGCAAGTAAAAATTAGCAGAAGCAATTTAAAAGAGTCTACGAGTCCCCAAATTAACATATCCACCAACAAGTCTATGCTCTTTCAAAATCACTAATCCCTTTATTTCGATCTCATACAATTCCTAAATAACTAGATTCATCCAAATACATATACATATATGTAATTAACTCGTGTTGGATATAAAAGACACATGAGTTAAGTTATTTAGCAATACGCAATTTTGGAAGGTTGCACCATGGACATCCGATTTTGTTCAATTCTCTATCATTAGCTTGTACATAACGCAAATAAAGCATTAAATAAGTATGTACTGGTGAGGACCAATTCGTATAAGATTATTATTCTCTACCAATAATCTTGAACCTTTAATTACGTGTCATAGCACATTAAAAAACACTTTGAACACACACAATTCCTTTTTCTGCACTACCAAATCCACGCTTCTCCTATTACCTAACTATCAATTTTAATTACGTTGAACACACTCATTATTTTTATTACTCATCATCTGCTCTCAAATTTACCTTTCGTAATTCTACAACGCAACCTAATTTCCGTACACATTCACAATCTAACCTCAACAAATTAATACTTCACGAAATAAAGCAACAATCAAACATCACCAAATAGCATTATTAAACTACACATGAATTAAACCAACTTTAAATAACATTACATTTGACAATGCAATTAAATCGACAAATCATACCCTATCAACAATTCCAGCAGTAGCACCATCTTCAGTTCCTTTCTTGACCCGCTTGGCCTCAGGGCCTTTAGAACCACCATTAGCAGCAATAAAATCGCCGGATCCCAGAAGCAGGTCGAACCCGGGCACGTCTTTCGGGTCGGATCTTCTCAAACCAGAGCATGAGGAGAGTCTCCGGCAGTGGCGAATTCGGGTGGTGGGGTCACCTCAGTGTCTGTGGCACGAACCGGGTCGGGTTGGGTTGAGTTTGTTGAATGGGATCGGTGGAGATGAATTCGGGTGGTGGGGTCACCTCAGCGTCTTTCCGTAAATCCGCAGACAACTTTGCTGACTTCCCATTCTATGGCAAGTTAGTCATTTCAAAAAGGCGAAAATCAGTTATGGTAGCACTTAAAAAAAATAATAGAATTAAATAAATAAAATAAATAAATATAAATATCATCTGAAGTCATATAAGAAACTCATTCTTCCCTGCAATGCAGCTTACTATGTTTCTTTCCTTCACGTAGACAAGCTGAGAGAGAGAGAGATAAACGCTTTGCATGCTGCCTGGGTGGGAGGTCTCCATTCACTCGATCAATTGCAAATTTGATCACGTAGTACTATGTGTACATACTAAGGGGTATAGGATTTACTAAAACTCTGTTATGCTGGCATGAGTGTAGCCACTGTTCGATGGTGAAACAGGTAAGCTGTGAGGACGAAGTTAGAGATTACAGAGGCGGAAACTTTGATGATGGGAAGGGGAAACAGAAGCATGCAAAGCGTTTATCAATATGTATACATGCTTTCCGACCTGGCTGAGTACATAGCTGAATCTAAAATAAAATGTCTCATTTAAGTAGCATGTTGAAGTTTTATATAAAGAATAGATATATACAAGGCCACAAAATTTCTTTCAGCCACATCACACATGACAATTTTGTACTGTGGATTAGAACCCTGGTAGCAAACAGAGAGGAAGATATAATTGAAATTTTGAATTAAGTCCTGAAATCCAACTCCACTATGACAATCATAGAATCACAGGAATTGTGAACATAAAAATTTGTACTCCCTCCGTCCCGTTTATAAAAAGAACCTGGTTCATGATATAAAAAGAACCCTGTGAGAATCACCTTCTATTTAAATTACTCTTTTACAAGCCTAGCTCATAATTTCATTTTCCACCTTGGATCCATATGACTGCAAAAAGTTACAAAATGACAAGGTATTAGCAAAACTCAAACACTACAAATAGTACAAGGTATTGCAAGTTCAGTTTAGAGCTTCAGTTCTGAATACCTTCTTCCTGTTTTTTCTTTCATCCTCTTCGTCATCTTCATCATCCTCCTCGTCCTCATCCTCGTCATCTTCATCATCATCGCCGTCAATATCTTCAAACTCATCTCCCTGCACAGCTTCCGCGGTAAACCACGACACAGCATGAGGGATAATCTTGTCCCGAATGGTTGATCCGCATCTTATGTTCCTTGAGACCATGTTTCACACTAACAATATAAGGTTCATAAATTTAACTAAACTACTCTCCGCTTATTATGTTCCTTGAGACCATGTTTCACACTTACAGTATAAGGTTCATAAATTATATGCCATTTGCAGGAGATGACTGCGGCATTCGGATACAAACTGGATGCTCAAATTTATATGTGCACAATGTTAAACTGACTGTGGACCAGGACATGGAATTAGCATCGCCGGGTTGGGAAGAGATAACACAAAAGCAAGCGTCTTAAAACACAATGACTGGAGTTAGGATAAAGACCTGGCAGGTATTTATACAATTTGCTATTAATCTTCTTGAGATTCAACGACATGAATTCCTA
>PHNY01295018.1:14922-28478 GCA_003724115.2 Anethum foeniculum | reverse complement strand
TAACATGTTACATTTCTATTTGTTCCAACTAAAACAACTCATTTTTCAAAAATATTACGGACATGTCTATTTAAAAAAATAAAATAATTATATTAAAATATTATTAATACTAACCAATTACTTTTAAGTTAAACTACATTACCTTATCTGTTTCTTTTAACCAAAGCCCCCTTATTTTCTAAAAATAGCATTAACAATGTTATTTAATAAAATAAAGTAAAAATTATAATTATAAATTACCAACCAATTACCCTTTTTAACTAAAACATAAAATCAATTATGTAAAATCAATTCAATATAAATTAATGATATAATTTTCTAAATTTAAATTAAATTTAAAAGATTATACAATATAAACAAAGTCCGTGCATCGCACGGGGTTTAAGCTAGTATGTATAAAAAAAGAGAATAATCATATGTTCGATTTTTGTTGCTTACAAAGAAAAGAGTAATATATATGATATTTATTTTATTATAATATTTTAATAACTTAATAATATGTATAAATAAATACAACAAGTAATTAATTAAGAAATTGGTATGCAATTTACATATTCTTAAATGATATTAAATAATATTACAAATAAATATAAAATAAATTAAAAAAATATTTAATAATATTGTTTCCATAATATGCAAGTATTTTGAATAAAAGAAAAAGTAACTAACTAAAAATATTATTGATGTAAGGCCGTAAATGTGGCATGGTTTGGTCCTCAGGGTTAGTATTGTCACAATATTGAACTGAGTGTTGTTATGATAAAGTCATTGTAATCCTTTGTAATATTTTTACATAAATATGAAAATAAATATAAGTAAATATTAAGTTATGATTTAATAATATATCAATATACTAATATAAATAAAATATAGAATACAAATTTAAACATATGTATTAAAAAAAGAATATTCATATGTTCGATTTTTGTTGTTTACAAAGATAACAATAATATAGACAATATTTATTTTATTATAATATTATAATAATTTAATAATATGAATAAAAAATACAATAAGTAATTAATTAAGAAATTGGAATGTAACTTACATATTCTTAAATGATATTAAATAATATTACGAATAAATATATAATAAATTAAAAAAATGTTTAATAATATTGTTTCTATAATATGCAAGTATTTATGAATAAAAGAAAAAGTAACTAACTAAAAATATTATTGGTGTAAGACAGTTAATGTGGCGTGGTTTTGTTGTAAGGGTTAGTATTGTCACAATATTGAACTAAGAATTTTTATGATAAAGTCATTGTAATCCTTTGTAATATTTTTAGATAAATATGAAAATAAATATGTGTAAATATTAAGTTAAAATTTAATAATATATCAATACACTAATATAAATAAAATGTATAATACAAATTTAAACATATGTATTAAAAAGGAATATTCATATGGGGTTGAAGGAAGATATATTATTGAATCTTGTAATTGTATCATTTCAAAGATTAATAATATATTCTCTTATCAAGTTGGTAAGGGACCAGGAAATAGACCAAAAATTTGTGTATGTGTTGTTTATGTTAATTATTTTCTACACTACATACTTATTGTTAGCTTGCTCACAGTCCTACATTGACCTTATGAGCAAGCTGTCTCCACAATGATTAAATACTTGGTAATATTTTAAAATTGGGTATAGTTGGTCATATCACCTATTCACCTCTCTAGGTGTGTATTTTCACTGCTTGTAAACAACAAAAATCGAACTTACTGATAGTAGCTTGCTATAACCCCGTTCTCTGAATCAAATACCCTCTAAGCCCTATACTAACCCAAGTATAGCCTTCTCTAGCAAACTAATTCCCTGAACCCTGTTCTCCAAGGTCACTTCTCAGCAACAATCATGTTACACCTTGAACAATACAATTGGTATATGAAAATTATAACAGAAACTATCAACTCTTTGTAAATATACGTGATATAATACTAGAGCTCAACTAAAAATGATTTTCAATGAATGAAAGTTGTATTTTCAGAAATCTTGGTGTATATTTGAGGATTCGTTGTTAAATGAATACACCATGATGTGTTTATAAGAAAAACTAATGTTCAAATAATCAAACAACCCACAACGGTCTTGAGTCCAACTCTCATGTTAGTTTGTTATGATAATTTGAATGTTACCCACTTACAAAACATGTCTAAACTGAAGATAAGCGATAATAACATTTAAAAAAGTTTTCCTTCAGTTTATTTGAAATCCAGGTAAATAGGAAAGTAGTTCGGATAAAACAAGATAACTACTTTATATCTTTCAGGAAATATGATTTGAAAAAGTATTTGAATAGAAATTTAGAACCTGTCAGCTTTCTATTCAGAACCTGTCAGCTTGCTGTCATCACTTGTGTGCTTGCTGTTAAGCAAAACTCTAATAATTCAACTTGCTGATAATAGATAGATTCTATAAACTGCAAAACAGAATTAGTAGAATACATAATAGATCTATTAACATGCAACTTGCTATCAGTGTGATCATCAAAATCTCAAAGGTATCAATCTCCCCTTTTTTGATGATTACACAACCATTTTAGGACAGAGACCCCCCCTAAAACTAACAATCCTTGTAATTCATAAATTCACAGACATAAAAACTTAAACGTAACTGAATCATAATATCTAATAACATGCATTATCACAATCCAAGATAAAAGTTAACTATCAAAGTCAAAAGAAAATTAAACCACCAGGTTCACATCAACTAAGCACACAAACTAGAAAATACTCAATCAAGTAGCAAAAGACAGCATAGAATGACATCATGAAGTGGTGAACTTAATCACTAAGTTTCAACAAAAGACAACTAACATAAAACAAGTTTTCAAGCCCCAAGGTTTCCTAAAATGTTACTCCCCATTAATCATAAAAAAGTATTATAAAAACTTAAGTCTAGAGATTAGGATCAGCATCTTTGAACTCATCCTTACTTGCATCTTGATCTGCAACATCTGGATCAGGAGTCTTTATAAGTAGTGCAGCAGCAGCATCCACCAAATCATCAACATCACGACCTGGGAGTAGGAGAGTAAGGACCACCAGCTACAGAAGGATTGGAGGCAGGAGTTCCAGTGCCTGTGACCATCTCTCTAAGCCACTTATTCTCCTGAACAACTTCTTTAACTGCTTTCAAAATCTTTTTCTCACCATCCCTAATTTCTCTCATAAAATCACTCAAACCAGAAACAGCATCCACAGACAATCCTTTAATAGTGAGATCAGAATAAAGAAAAGGTGTTGGTTCAACATGAACTAACTCACATCCTGAGTAACTTTCAAATTTGATTGACTTAAAGACCGAACATCAAAAACCTCAGTAGCCGGAAAACATTCCTGGTCCAATAACTCAACACCATACCACTTAAAAACCTTGGTCAAGAGTAAACCATAAGGTAAACTAGTAGTGGACTTAGCAGACAAAACATCCATCATATTTTTCAAGATTGAATCAGCCAAATCAAATTTTCTTCCAGATAACATCATAGCTACCAAAATCACATCCTGAGCTACAAAATTAGACCAGGTACCAATCCTAGGACAGATGTTCTTAATACACAATTTAAACAATAAATGTGCCATAGGAGTAACTTGAGAAGTAGCAAGTGTTACAAAAGAATCAATTTCAGTATTCCCAGTAATCAACTCCAATTGTTCTAGAGCAGGAAAACCATCTATATCCTTAGGACCATGTTTATTGCGAATAGACAGAGTAGAGGGGTTAGAGATCTCAAGTACATCACTAAGAAACAATGGATTCAAGGTAATCTTAACATTATTCACAACAGAAATATAATGACCCGATGAATCAACATGCAAATTGGAATAGAATGCTTTGACCAAATTGGGATAACATAGCTTAGGTAAATGAACTAAAAACGACTGAAACCCTAAATCAGTAAAAAGTTTAACACTTAATCTTCAACCTTTTTGCTTCTGAAGAAGATTTGATTACACCTAGTTGTTCATCACTACTTTCAATCTCCACTGGATTCAATTCAGTTTTTGATTCCTCCTCCTCAACTAGTTTACGCTTGTTTTTAGATGTAAGAGGTGTATTCTCTGAAATCTTAGCATTTGCCCTAGTTTTCTTCCTCATTGTAACACGGAACCCAATCGAAGCTATGATGAGAATAGTGTATTTGTTGAAGTTGAGTTGAGAACCTTAGATCTGGCGCTAATAGGATGGGATATGAAAGGATAGAGAGTAGAAGAGACCATCTGTTTTATAATTCTTTTTACAATTAAAAGAGGAGCATTCTTAAGATAAAGATTAAATACACTACCCAACCCTTTTCAGAAAATGCATTTGAAATAAAATAAACTAAGATAAGATTTAGTAACAAATCTAACAACTAAATAGAAATAACAAACACTATGCCATAAATGGCTTTTACAACATTAAAAACCTGTTGCAAGAGCCCCAAAAAGTGTTGCAGAAGATTGACAATTTTCAACGTCAACACTTTCTTGATGTTAGTATTTTCGCCGTTGCCTTAGGGGTCAAAGGCAACATTTTGGTAACCTAAGACAACAACACAGATTGTGTTACAGAAATGCCATACATTTTCAAAAAAAGTGGGCCCCACCTGGCAGGGGGTGCCCTAGTAAGGTCCCACTATCAGGTGGGGCCCACTATAAGGTAGGGCCCACATGTGGGTTCCACTGGCTTTTGGGTCCCACTGTTAGGTGGTGCCCCTATGGGGCCACCTGTTGCAACATCTTTTTGAGCAAATGGCAACACTTTATTTACTAATTAGAACAGTTATTATACAGTATTGCAACATTTTTTTTTGCAGGTACTGCAACACTTTTGCAATGGAAAATTTTGAAATGTACAGTTTATATATATAAATTCCCAGTACAACACAATACTATTTTCCCAATAAAAAATCATCCAACATAAAACAATAACATCACAATAAACTGCACTATCTAGACAATTCCAAGTACCAAATTTGTAGATGTTCAATACCACATAGTTAAGTACTTAATTGACTGCAATATAAGTAAGTTTACAAACTTCCACATCCGGTCATTGGACTACCATTTTCCATAACAAAAGTATATATAAGCAAACATCTAATAATATTAAGTACCAAAAGACCACAAAATATACCATGATTCAGGCAATATCTGCCTAATGTGTGGTCAATGGAGTACCATTGTCGTTGTCACTACAAATGGTCGCACAGAGATCTCCTACATTAATTTACAAATTTAGATTTGCCTTGCTTAACTTTTTAAGAATCCAAGCCAACTTTGAGTCAACTTCTTCCTGGACATTCTTTTTGACCTCTTCTTGGACATCCTTTCTTACCTTGGCTTCAAATTCAACTTCAAGATTTCTCTTGATCTGAGTTGTCAACTCCTCGATGTATGTGTTTGTGGGAGCAGGGGTTGGAACATTGACAGACTTCACCTTTCGCCCAATAAGGCAAGAAGGGCCATGTGATTTACCATCAGTAACAAGATCTTCAACGTTACTACTGGCTTCCTCTCCAGCCAGTGCTTTTTTAATATTTCCCTGAAAAATAAACCAAGATCAAGTTATGACATTAGATACTAGATTAAGTAATTGGTTTCCATTGGATTGACTAAAAAAGATCAGATACTTACAAGTCTGTAGCTCATCACAACAGTATCAGACTTGTACTTGCGTCCGGTTTTTCACTTGCGAGTTTGAGGAAAAACTGCTGCATCTAAAGGTTTCAGGCTGGAAATATTTTGGATCATTGCGCTAGTAAATCAAATCAGTCACAGTTCACATGTAAAATTTACATATGCAGCGTAAATTTGTATAGTTAATCAAATAAAATATTAACATTTTTGAAATACTTAGATTCGGAAATCAAACAGATTTGTTGATAAAATTTAATGGCAAATATAAAGTGAAAAATTTATAATTAAAGTTTACACCACAACATCCGTCTTTCGGATTTTATTTACATGAAACTGAATACACACACTAATGAGTTGGTCATCAAACAGGGCAACTGTTAATTATTAATAACTCCCGATCACTTAATTTCAGCATAGAAAAGCACAACTATAACTGACTAAATGACTAACCTTAATAAAACACTGATTAATTAGGAACAAATATATTACGTACCAATTTGGTCCGAACTTGGGCAAAAGATACAGGACCAACGGTGTCTGTGTCCGTATACGATTTATGACTTTCAACATTTTTCTCAGCCTTTTTCTACAAAAATAAGAAAAAAAATCACTTCATTATCTCATATAAAATTCATAGCAGAGGATGGACAACTTAAAGTCATTAAAATTCAAATTTCATCTGAACATCTTCATCGACCCAATACATTTATAGCACTTTAAATTCCTTAAGTGGAATATCATGTAGCTTGTTGGCTAGCCTCTCTTGATCAGTATTATAAGCCAAATAGTGATGCTTTTTTGTGCGACTCTTGTACCCCCTCCAGGAATCACGAATTGACTGGATACAATAATTTTCTAATTCATCGTGAATAATGTATCATTGCTTGAATAAAATTCAAACAAAGAAAAAGAATTAATAAGTGATGGTAGTGTATGAGAATTTTTACTTATTTAATTAAACTTTAGACTAATTAATAGACTACCTTAACATTATTCCACAGAGTCTTCTTCAAGGTACTAGGAACATGAGCCCAATTTTTGTAAGTTAGGATACTCACCTCCTCAGTGTTCCCAAAAAACTACCCAGCTCGGCTTTACTTTTATTATCATCTGTTATGGGTTGGAACTTGTGATTCATTCTAATGACAACTCTTCTATCAATTGACCTAGTATGAACTTTATCCATCCTAGTCTTTCCCCTGGGTCTTATAGGAGCTTCGACTATAATTATAATACACAGAAAATACCAAGGACAAGGATAGTTAAATAATATCATAAATTAAAGCGCATTTTACCCAACTAAATATTACATATTCAGTGCTATTCTACAAAGAACAATGTGTGTGATCATATACCTGCAACTTCTTCATTTTCAAAAAATGGAAAGTCATCTTCAGGAACAACATTTCCAACCTCTCCTTAATTTGCAGTGCCACTTACACTTGCACTACCATTTTCATTATCTTTCCTCTGGCGCTTCCGCATATTAGTATAAACAAGAATCGTTCCTGGTCCTTGTAGTGATGGTAATTGAATAGGACATGGTGGTGTAGTTGCTGTAAGGACTGAATGCTGTGCTTCATTCTCAGTTGCATCCTTATCATTTGCAGTTAAGCCATTTGCTCGTGATCGAGTTCTTGGTCTAGTATGAAGCTGTGCCTTCTCAGCTGACTTCTTGATTTTCTAACATACAATAAGGAAATTAAATTACATTTGGAAATTATGTGATGTTCATAAGAAGAAAGAACCAAGTAAAAAGCATTGACAGACCTTTTTGGGTTTTTTCAATGTTTTATCCTCACTCTGTTCCTCACGTTCAAGAATATAATCGTGATCACTTTCCTCTTGCATATTTTCCTTTACCACTTGCATCTTTTATTTTCCTTTAATCTTTTTGAATTCATCTCAAAGACCAGTTGCTAGTGCAGGCAAATTGTGCATTCGATAAACTTCATTATTTCTCATGACATTCAGAATTTTGTTCCTCTCTTACTGTGTCAAATTTTTTATGTTAACAGCACACCTCTTATCAACCTCTGTCAATAGGGGTGGGAAGTTGTGGAGGTGGTAGAGGGTTTGGAGGAGGTAAATCCAATCCCTGGAATTAACAAGAATATTGTAGTAAGTTTTGGCAAATTATTGACAAGAATTAAGAAGAATATCGCAGCAATTATTGATGTTGACAAATTAAAATTTCATAACCTAAAAGATATTTTTGTCCGTCATTTCATCTTCAGCTGGTTGATTATCTACATCTAGTCTCCTCCTAACAGTTGTAGAGCTCAGATTCACATCCTCCTCGCTAACTTCTTTCTGATTCCTAGTAGTTGCAGAGCTCGATTTTACAGGTGCCTCCCTAACTTCTTTCTGATTCCTAACAGTTGCAGAGCTCTCATAGGTGCCTCGCTAACTTCTTTCTGATTTGTCACTGTCACTGGCTTCCTACGACTACTCACTTCAATTACCCTCTGTTTCACAGCTGGTGAATCGTTGACTTGTGGTTTTTGACTTGTTCCTTATTAAGCCGTGGCTACACCCTAGGACTGTAGACAACAACTGATTTGTTGTGGTTCATGTTTCGCAGTTGAATCGCTGACTTGTGGATTTTTGGCTTGTTGCTTATTAAGGTGTGGCAACATCCTAGGATTCCAAACAACTTGTTTCTTGCTTCTTTTGTGTTGTTGTAGTTCATGACTGGTGACATACATCCTCTTTCGCACTGCTACAATACAATCATATAAGAAAGTTAACCGAACACAATTATGTTACAGAAAAACACGTGTATACATCTTTAAATATCTTGTAAACCATTTTTAACGTAAATCTCGAAAAATGCACGAATAATTAAATTATCTATGTTCCTCTACAGCTGACACTCGTGGAAAGTGTTATGATTTATTATACCTACAAATAGATTAGGCCTTGGCCTTATGAGTACATGTGGTTGCATCTTCAGTTGCTCAATTTTCTTATTGACCACATTATCGATATAGAAATCCAGGTAGTCACCATTGCCTGCACTGTCAGCCATTTTACACAGTTCTGCATCAACAATTCGCACTCACTCATCTCAGCATTCCTCCTATATACGCCTCTAATTTCAGTGTAGCTAAGGTCATCCTTGACATACTCCATCACTACTGGTAAAGACAAGTGATCAGGGTTAGCGACTATAATAGTCTTTTCTCCGCCAACATATCCAGTGTGCTGAGATTTGCCCTTATGATGAAATTTAAGTTTAACCATATCTTCTCCCATCCTACAACAAATAGAAAATAGAAAAAAAAAATATTAGAATCACTACTTTAATGCAGAGAACCCTTACAATATAGTAAAAAAACATTAAATCACAAGTGCAAAACCTAAAGTAACAATTAAGAAGCATTACTAGTAAAATAGTCACTTAAAATAAAATTTCAAGTGAAAAAGGTAGATTACAATACATTCAATTGCAAGTGAAAAATCTAAAATACAAGTAAAATTATTAAAAGACAGAAAAACTGAGCAAATCACATAAAATACAAGGGGAAGCACATAAATCAACTAGATCAATTAACGAGTAAAATGAATTACGCAAGTACAAGTAAAATAATTAAAAGGGAAAACACATAATATTACAAACATAATTAGCAGTACGTTACAATTTCCATATGATTACACAATTACTTAAATAGACTGATACATAAGGTCTAGGAAGCAGTTTCCTTATGTTCCCTAGGTCGAATGCGGACTTTCCTAATTGGGACATCATCCCTACACCAATTAACATTAGTTACTTGATTTCCTAATGCATAACCACAAAGAACATCTTCTAAAACTGGATTTTTTAAAGTTTCTTCATCTACAACTTCGTCATCATACTAGTCCTTTGGAAATTTTTTGATAACGTTGTAGTACCCCTTCTCAACTGGATCTTCTATATAAAACACTTGTTGTACTTGTGAAGCATAACATAGGGATCAGATTTGTGGCACAATCGATTAAAATTAACCCTAGTAAGGCCATACACTTCATTCTCTTCATGGTACCAACAACACTTAAATAAAACAACTGAAAATTCCCCATAATAATCAATTTCTAGTATATCTTCGATTGCTCCATAATAATTGACATCAGTTGTGATAGGGTTCTCATCTTTTGAACTTGCAAAGCTGGTAGTCAAGGCATTAAGAAACACACCACTATTTTGTGTTGTACACTTACTATCTCTAAACTTTGTATAGCATCTGTATCCATTTATAACATATCCAGTAAACCTCTTAGCTACTGGATTAGGGCCCATTGCAAGAACTTCTGTTTGTTTTGAATTGCCTTCTGTTTTCTCAACCTCTGTCTTCAACCACTTCCATAATTCTTCGGTGTTCTCTCTCTCTCTCTCTCTTTTATATTTTTTTGATGTTGCATGACTATCAATAATTGCTCGATGTTCCCTGTAATACAAATAGTTAGTAAATATTTTTCCTAATTATAATATTGAGTAAGTTCAAATTTGAACTTAAAAAGTTACTCAATCAAATTCTCAATTTCCTTGTCACCGTAGTTGAGTAGGATGTACCGAGGACATGTCAACCGCTGAAAATCTTTGAGATGAACAGCTTTTCCCTCCTTATTTCTTCGTGTACGAATCGGATACTCCATATTTTCAGGACAACTTTCAGATTTAGCAGAACACTTGCTAATTTTCCTTGCTCCCTCATCGCCTAAGAATCTTGAACAAATAATCAAGCATTCTTCTATGAGATAACCTTCGGCAATGGATGCCTTAGGTTTACTTTTGCTGCGAACATATGACTTCAGTTTACATAAATAATGCTCGATAGAATACATGCATCTAATATGTGTCGGTCCGCCCCATTCAATTTCCTTGCATAAATGAACCGGCAGATGCACCATTATATCAAATAAAACAAGCGAAAAAAATCATCTCAAATTTGTAAATGACTTCAACAATTTCATTTTATAGTCTCTTGAGGTCATCCAAATCAACAACTTTGCTTCAAAGACCTCTTAAGAATCTACCAAAACTTATTAAAGGTAATGCCACCTCTGCTTTCAATGGCTTCTTCACTGCAAACTGCAATAAATAATGAAGTATAGAATGAGCATAATGGCTCTTAAACCTAATGACTTTCCTCTCATCCATGCTCACGTACCGGCTGATATTAGCCGCACAATAGTAGGGAAGTTTAGCATTCTGCAATACTGAGCAGAATATTTCCTTCTCCTTGTTCGTCATGTTAAATATGGCAGCCTTGAACTCAATGTGTTTCCCGTTAGCGGATAAAACTAGATGGAGGACCTTCCTGATCCCCATTTCCTGTAGATCCTTTCGAGTATTCAAGTGGTCTTTAGATTTCCCTCCAATATCTAACAAAGTACCAATTATTTTGTCACAAATATTTTTTTCTATGTGCATAACATCGATGTTATGTCGACATAGATTGTGAATTGTAACTCAAAAAATATTGATCTATTTTTGAAAGGGGAATCATTTTTAACCTTCTTGATCTTATTCTTCCATAATCTATTCTCAATCCAGCCAATAATTCCTCGATTTCTCTTCCCCGTTAATGCATCTGGACTGGTTCTCAATTTAATTTCACCATTGAACCTCTTTTTATCAAACCTCCACTTGTGATCCATATCCAAATATCTTCTATGACTCATGTAACACATTTTTTTACTATTTTTGAGATACATCGAAGATGTCTCATAATGGCATACAGGACATGATAATTTTCCCTTTGTGCCCCAGCCAGATAACATTGCATATCCCCGAAAATTACTTATGGTCCATAAAACAGCTGCACGACAATTGAACATTTCATCCGCGAAGGCATCATAAGTTTATGTGCCTAGCTCCCATAATTTATTCAGCTCTGAGATAAAAGGTTGCATATATACATCAATGTTATTCTTTGGAGACTCTGGACCAGGGATAATTGTCGAAAGTATTAAATTTTCCGTCTTCATGCACAACCAAGGTGGAAGATTGTAGTTGACCAAAACAGTTGGCCATGTGCTATGAAGTGTATTCATTGTACGATAAGGACTAAACCCATCCGCTCCTTAACCTAATATAATGTTTCTCTTTTCAGATGAAAACTGAGGATACTAAGCATCCAACGTCTGCCATGCCTCAACATCAGCTGGATGTGTAAGTTTACCTCTAGTTTTTCTTCCCACAGCATGCCATCTCATTAGATCTCAATACTCCTTGGACATGAACATCCTTTGTAGCCTAGGTTTTAACGGAAAATAACGCATCATCTAAAAAAAATTTCACAAAATTTGCATCCTTGGACATGAACATCCTTTGACTAGTACTCCCTCTGTCATATCAGGTTCTTTACGTTGGGAACCGTGCACTCGACACACATTTTAAGGCTCTTATAAAATATAGATCCATAATTTATTTTTAAAATTTTCTTTTTTTGAATAAAAGTTAAACTATTATACTTTTATATAGAAAAAAATAATTTCCAAATTTTTTTTTAAAACTATACTTTTTATAAGCCGCATGCCAAACCCTCCCCCCCCAGCGTAAACAACCTGCTGGGACGGAGGGAGTAAATAATTGCACAATTTTTTTTATAAATTTCTAAAAAATTTGCATACCACTAAAATCTATAGTTGTTACCGTCCGTACGGATGGATCGTTGAAAAGAAATTTTGAAAAAAACATATCCTTCATTCTGGACAATACTCTAGTTTCGGGGTACAAGTATTTTGACTTGCTTTGACTACTAAATAATTTCACAAAATAAATTTTATAAATTTCAAAAAATTTTGTATACCACTAAAATCTAAAGTTGTTAACATCCATACGGATGGATCGTTGAAAATAAATTTTGAAAAAACAGATCCTTCATTCAGGATAATACTCTAGTTTCGGGGTACAAGTACTTAGATTTGCTTGGACTAGTAAATAATTTCACAAATTAAATTTAATAAATTTCTAAAAAAATTGTAAACCACTAAAATCTATAGTTGTTAACATCCGTACGGATGGACCGTAGAAATGAAATTTTGAAAAAAATAGATCCTTCATTCAGGACAATACTCTGGTTTCGGGGTACAAGTACTTGGACTAGTAAATAGTTTCACAAAACAAATTTTATAAATTTCTAATAAATTTGAATATACCTAAAATCTATAGTTGTTAACATCCTTATGGATGGATCATTGAAAAGAAATTTTGAAAAAACAGATCCCTCATTCACGACAATACTCTAGTTTCGGGGTACAAGTACTTTGACTTGCTTTGAGTAGTAACTAATTTCACAAAAGAAATTTAATTAATTTCTAAAAAATTTGCATATCACTAAAATCTATAGTTGTTAACATCTGTACAGATGGATCGTTGAAAAGAAATTCAGAAAAAACAAATACTTCATTCAGGACAATACTCTAGTTTTTAGCTACCAGTACTTTGACTTGCTTTGACTAGTAAATAATTTCACAAAATAAATATTATAAATTTCCAAAAAATTTGTATATCATTAAAATCTATAGTTGCTAGCATCCATACAGATGGATCGTTTAAAAGAAATTTTGAAAAAATAGATCATTCATTCACGACAATACTCTAGTTTCGGGGTACAATTACATTGACTTGCTTTGACTAGTAAATAATTTTACAAAATAAATTTTATAAATTTCTAAAAATTTTGCATATCAATAAAATCTATAGTTGTGAACATCCGTACGGATGGATCATTGAAAAGAAATTTTGAAAAAATAGATCATTCATTCAGTACAATACTCTAGTTTTGGGGTAGAATTACTAATTTGACTTGCTTTGACTAGTAAATAATTTCACAAAATAAAGTATAAAATTTTTTAAAAAATTTGCATATCACTAAAATATATAGTTTTAACATCCATATGGATGGATCGTTGAAAAGAAATTTTGAAAAAATA
>PHNY01295018.1:0-13584 GCA_003724115.2 Anethum foeniculum | reverse complement strand
CACAAAATAAATTTTATAAATTTCTAAAAATTTTGCATATCACTAAAATCTATAGTTGTTAACATCCGTACGGATGGATCATTGAAAAGAAATTTTGAAAAAAAAGATCATTGATTTAGTACAATACTCTAGTTTTGGGGTAGAAGTACTAATTTGACTTGCTTTGACTAGTAAATAATTTCACAAAATAAAATATAAAAATTTCTAAAAAATTTGCATATCACTAAAATCTATAGTTTTTAACGTCGATATGGATGGATCGTTGAAAAGAAATTTTGAAAAAATAGATCATTCATTCATTACTATACTCTAGTTTTGGAGTACAAGTACTTTGACTTGCTTCGACTAGTAAATAATTTTACAATTTTTTTATATAAATTTCTAAAAAATTTGCATATCAGTAAAACTTATAGTTGTTAACATTTGTATGGATGGATCGTTGAAAAGAAATTTTGAAAAAATAGATCCTTCATTCAGGTCAATACTCTAGTTTCGGGGTACAAGTACTTTGACTTGCTTTGACTTGTAAATAATTTTACAAAATTAATTTTATAAATTTTTAAAAAATTTGCATATCACTAAAATCTGTAGTTGTTAACATCCATACGAATGGATTGTTGAAAAGAAATAAAAAAAGTAAAAGTGTTAAAGCCTCTTTTTTATTTAAACAAAATTATGAGATTTGCATAATATTATAATTTAGTGGTCTAAACTTAAACACTAAGTCATAGTTGGTGGAGTGGTTGATAACATGTTTTCTCTTGTTGGAGGTCATGGGTTTAATTCCCATGGCCTTTAAACATTTCTTAAAATTTTTGCTTTATTCTGCAACCATGAGCCGCATCAGCAGATGTGGAATCCACAATTACAACATTAGAAGATACGGCAACCACCTTTGCCAATGCGGGATCTACAAGTTCCAGTTCAGTAGATGTGGGACCACCAGTGCCACGTCAGCACATGCGGGACCACCAGTGCCACGTCAGCACATGGTGGTCCCACCAGTACTACGTCAGCACATGGTAGTCCCACCAGTGCCGTGTCAGCACATGTGGGTGGCCCACGTGTGGGTCAGTAGATGTGGGGCCCATATGTGGGACCCACCTGTGCCACGTCAAAAGATGTGGGGCCCACACATGCCACCTCAACAAAGGTAGGGCCAACATTTGGGGCCCACACCTGCCACATTAGCGGATGTGGAGCCCACATGTGCCAGGTCTGCAAAAATCACTTGCCAAGTCAATAATGGTGGGCCTTTTATGTGGGACCCACACATATGTAAAATATAAATTTAAATTATTTTCTATTAAATTTTTTTTTATCATAGCAACACTTTGATCATGCATATATTAACATAATTAAAAATTGTTGTACTGGGTTAGATTAATGTATAGTTACTGCAACATCTTGTACGACAACATCACGTAATAATGTTGTATAAGGCTGTTGATAGCATGGTGATAAATTGAAATTTCAAACTTTTAACATTTAATTACCTAAAAAATCAACAAATGATATCACTTAAGTCAAAATAAAAATTTAGTCTAATAAAACACATTATAATCAGTTAACACGTATAATCATTTCAAGAAAATCACTAAAGATTACTTGCATGCAAAAATAATAAGACAATGAAGCATAACTAACAGTAAGCTAATAATACCCGTTTGACGCTTTTCAGCTTACTGTTTGAACATCGCACATGCCTAATTCTCTTCTCAGCATGCTAAAACGCTCTTCAGCTAAAGGGTTTGTGAAATATCAACTAATTGGTCAGTTGTAGCCACAAATACCAGCTTGATATTCCCTTTAGCAACATTATCTCTCAAGAAATGATGTCGTATTAATATGTTTTGTTCTTGAGTGATTCACAGGATTCTCAGAAATGTTGATAGTGCTATTATCACAATAAATTGAAGTCTTTCCACACTTAATTCCGAAATCTTTAAGTTGTTTTCTCATCGACAACACTTGTGAACAGCAACTACCAGCTGCTAAATACTCTTCTTTAGTTGTAGATAGTGCAACAGAAGTTTGTTTCTTGCTTAACCAAGATACCAAACTTTGCCCCAAAAATGTGCAAACAACACTAGTACTCTTTATATATGTTTGACATCCTGCATAATCTGCATCACTATACCCAAAAAGATCAAATGCATTTGTGATTGAATAAAATAAACCAAGAGTTATAGTACCACTCAAATTTTTAAAAATTCTCTTAACAACATTCAAGTGAGATTCTTTTGGTTTAGCTTGAAATCTTATACAAACACATGTACTATACATTATATCAGGTCTAGATGTAGTGAGATATAGTAAACTTCCAATCATACCTTTGAACATCCGAATATCAACATCTTTACCTTGTTCATAAGTTGTCAACTTGCTGACAACACTCATTGGTGTTGATTTCGACTTGATATTATCATATCCAAACCTTTTCACTAAGTTCTTGATGTACTTGGATTGATGTATGTATATTCCTTCAGAAGTTTGCTTGATTTGAAGCCCCAATAAATAGTTAAGCTCTCCCATCATGCTCATGTCAAATTCACTATGCATACACTTAGAAAACCACTCACACATAGAATCATTAGTAGCACCAAATATAATGTCATCAACATATATTTGAACAACTAAAATATCTTTACCTTTAAACATAGTAAATAATGTAGGATTAATTTTACCTCGAATGAAACATTCTTGATCAAAAATTCACTTAACCTTTCATACCAAGACCGAGGAGCTTGCCTTAATCCATATATAGCTTTCTTCAATTTGTAAACATAATTTGGATACTTCTCATTCTTGAAACAGGTGGTTGCTTGACATAAACTTCTTCTTTAGGAAATCTATTTAAGAAAGCACTCTTCACGTCCATTTGATGAAGCTTAATCTTCTTGTAGCATACAAATGATAAGAGCTTCCTTATAGATTCTAATCTTGCAACCGGATCATATGTTTGATCAAAATTAATCCCTTCTTGTTGATTATATCCTTAAGATACCAACCTTGCCTTGTTCCGTGTGATATTTCCAAATTCATCTACTTTATTCTTGAACACCATTTAGTGCCTATAACAGATGCATCCTTAGGTGGTTCAACAAATTCCCAAACATCACATCTTTCAAATTGGTTAAGTTCTTCTTGCATAGCTATGATCCAATTTTCATTCTCGAGAGCTTCTTTGACATTCTTTGGTTCTTCCTTTGCTAGAAAAGCTACAAATGCACAAATATTTACTGTATCTTTCCTTGTCTTGATGCCTTCTGATTTATCACCAATTATCAACTCAGGTGGATGATAATTGACTATTCTAGTTGATTTAAGTTGTGAATGTTGAACTATCACTTCTTCCTCAACACTAGCAAAATCATGAGTAATTTCATGAAATAAAACATCTACTGACTCTTCTACAATATTTTTGGATAAATTATAAACTCTATAAGCATGACTAGTTGAAGAATAACCCAAAAATACAGCTTCATAAGATTTAGAATCAAATTTACCATCCATTTCGATAGTTTTAAGTACAAAGCATCTTGATCCAAACACCTTGAAATAACCAATGTTTGGTTTCTTCTTCCTTAGCAACTCATATGGAGTCCTGTTGAGAATAGGCCTGATAAATACTCTATTAAGAACATAGCTTGCTGTGTTAACAGCTTCTACCCAAAAACTCCTTGGCAGCTTGATTTCCTGAAGTAAAGTCCTCACTATTTCCTGCAAAGATCTGTTCTAATGCTCTACCACTGCATCTTGTTGTGGTGTACGTGGTGCAGAGAATTTATGTGATATGCCTCTTTCTTTACAATAAGTAACAAAATTCATTTGAAATTCTCCACCATGATCACTTCAAATACCTACTAGTCTTGTTTCATGGTTGTTCTCAAGTAACTTTATTAGTTTCTCAAATTCACCAAAAGCACAAACTTTAGTTTTAAGAAATAGTACCCATGTAAACCTTGAATAATCATCAACAATGACAAATGCATATTGTTTACCTCCAATGCTCTTATAAGCTTCCGGACCAAATAAGTCCAAATGTAAGAGTTCTAAAGGTTTAGAAATAGATACCACCTTCTTTGCTTTATGAGGAGTCCTGATTTACTTTCCCAATTGACAAGCATCACAGGTTTCCATTTTGACAAACTTTAACTTAGTCAATCCACGAACTAGCTTATTAGATGATAGCTTGCTAAGTAAGTCCATGGGAGCATGTCCAAGCCTTCTATGCCAAATTTTTGGATTTGTATCAACTGCTGCTAAACAACATGATTGTTTCTGTTCTTCAAAATCCAATAAATATAAATTTCCTTCCCGTCTAGCTACTAGGGGGATTTGCTAGAACCAACAAACATAGTACATTCATGTTTACCAAAATCTACTTTATGACCATCATCAAATAATTGACCAATACTCAAAAGATTATAAGTAAGACCTTGAACATATTGTACTTTATTAATAAATATGATACTACTACCAACTGTTCCTTAACCAAGAATAGGAAGGGTTTTGCTATCTCTAATTATGACACTACCACCCTTCTACATCCTTAGACTAAGAAACTGTGTTTTGTCTCCACTCATGTGCCTTGTTGCACGACTATCCAATATCTATTGGTTTGGTTTTACTTTAGCCACGAGACAAACCTATAAAAAAAACACAATCAACTCAACGTTTTGGTACCCATATTTGTTTGGGTCCAGCATGGTTAGTTGATATAACATATAGAACATTTAAATCAAATTTCTTGATCCACATTTGGACCACTTTAGATTTGTGATTCCATGTTCTGCCTGTCCTCACAGCTTGCTGTCTAGGCTTAGCAGCTTGGTGTTTGTGAGCTGCCTGTCTGCTTGAGCTTGCTGATACTGTACAATTCTTTGCTAAATGACCTTTCCTTCCATATTTGTGACAAATACTCCAAGGCATGGCATAATCATATGGAATACTATTCTTGCCTTCATATTGCATTGATTGATCATTTGATGTAGAAGCCATTCCAAGACCTCCTTTGTCTAATGGAGTTCAAATTTGCTTCATTATGATTTGAGAATTTCTTCTCCTTGAACAAACTTTCCCATTCCTTTCTGAAGATTCTTGATTTCATCTTCTAGTACCTTAATCTTCTCAGCTTGTTTGGATATCTCAATCAAGCTTTTAGATTTGCTTAATTCAAATACCTCCAAGCTTGCATCTCTAGCTTTAAGATATGCTCTCAATGAGCTAAGTTCCTTTATTAGAGTATCATTTCTTCTCTGAATTTGCTTGTTGTTTCCTTCAAGTTGAGAAATATGTTCCTTTAGAGTAGCAATCATGCCTCTACTTTCTTTGAAATTCTTCTTAGTCAGAAACTCAGAAATGACCTTCTTTAAATGAACATTCTCCTTCTCTAGCTAATAGTTTTCATTTTTTATTTCCATGAGTTCCATCATAGCTAGATCATTCTTATCCAACATGGTTAGTTCATCTAGACTAGCATTATCATAATGTAATTCAGAATTAATAGAATTTACCTCTCTACTTGAGTCTGATCCAGCATAATCAGTTTCACTTGAACCTTCAAGACCAACAAGAGCTAAATTCACCAATTCCTCGCTTGAGTTATCATCAGAATCTGATTCCTCATCATCACTCCAAGTCAAAAGTACTTTGTTTTTCCTTTTGTCTTTAGAATCAGCTTGCTGTTTAAACTGCTTTTGCTTGTTTTTGAGCTTATAACAATCTCTTTTGAAATGACTTGTTTTGCCACACTCGAAACATGCTTCATCTTTTGAATATTTCCTTGCTCCAAAGGCTTTACCTTTTTTTATCTTTATCCTGTTTTTCTTTTCAATCATCCTTTTGATTTTTCTTGAAAGAAGTGCCATTTACTCATCTGAATCAGTTTCCTCTTCAGATTCCAGCTTGGTGACAGTGGACTATAGTGCTAGATTCTTCATTTTCTCTACAGGTGCCTTTACTCGATCCACTTTGCTTGCTTCAATTCTGGACTCAAATTGCTCCAATTCAGCAAACACATCTAGATGATCCATTGTATTAATGTTCACAGCAGAATCCAATGCAGTGGGCTTTGCTTGATAAATAAATGGAACTGCACTTAAGATTTTCATGTTAATTTTTGAGTTAAGAGATTAATGCTGAACCATGACGTCAACCCTTTATTGACTAGCTAATCTTATTTTAAAAGATAAAGTTAGAAGATTTAAAAAAAAGTAAAAAGTAAATATAGATAGTGTGTGAATACATTTAAGAATCACTAGAAAATTATTAGAACTCTTACTTGTTTTTCTTTCTAATTTTTAATTAGGAGTCTAATAACTAGTTTATTGAACTTACTTTTGAGATAAAATGAGATATATAGATTTTGGTCAGGTTAAGAAATAATTAAAAAAATTCAATTTTATCTTGCATAACTTTATTAAGAAAATCCAGTAAAAGTACTACTTCCTAAAACGAAATTCTTTCCTGACTAACAAAATAAATTTTTTAAGTAATTTTTTCAACGATCCAACTGTACGGATGTTAAGATTAATTGATTTTAGTCATGTGGGAAAATAATTAAAATTTTTAAAATTTATCTTGCATGACTTTATAAAGAAAAATCAATATAAAAACTACCCTGAAAATGATATTCATTCTCGATTAACCAAATAAAATTTTTAAATGATTTTTTCTACGATCCAAGTGACGAATGTTAAGATATGTTGATTTTAGTCAAATAAAAAATAATTAATTTTTTTACATTAAATTGACTTAAAGTTCTCCATTTTTTTGAAAATCTATTTTGGTAACAAACTGTTCGTGTTCCGTTCGCTCAATAAGTTCGTTGGACAAGTCATGTTCGGTTTGGTAATTATTGAACTCGAACTCTAACACTAAAATCTGTTGGATAGTGTTGCCGAACATTGTTCAGTTTGACACATTTTTGTTCGTGTTTATTAAAAGCTCGTACGAATTCATTTGAGTTAGGTTCATTTCTAGCTCTAGTCCAAATGATGACATCCGCACCTTACTCCTCATGGCTTGAACTACAACCAGGCTATTAGGCACCATTTCAAGTTTTCAACATCTTTCCGATTCTTCTCTTCTGCCTATCGATGCGCCTTTTTGATGGTTATTGCTTTCGCTCCTGTAACCTTTGTACTAGCCGTCAGTAGTTCTCTTATGTACGGTATTTTTTATTATTATTATTATTATTATTATTATTATTATTATTATTATTATTATTATTATTATTATTATTATTATTATTATTATTATTATTATTATTATTATTATTATTATAATACTATTATTATGATATTTATAAACTACTTTTTTTTTATTGCAAAACCAACAAACAATAATAAGAGTGGTATGCAGCGATCACAACACAGAGAACATATGCTTCTTACGGGCTACAAGACCAACACTAAAGACTAAGCTGAAAGTGAAAAACTTGAACAACAAGAGTACAACAGTAGGGTCCTTCTTAATCCAATTTTTTAACATTAAGCACGAGAAGGCTTTCTTTTTTACAATAAATTTAATCAATCTAATCACAACTGAGGTGGGGTGACTTTGTCCCGTGTTATGGACTCTGAAATTTCTTTTCTTCCACACATGGTAAATTGCCGTAGTGAGGTAGATAGCTGCAATCTTACGGTATTCGGTTGAGACTGGTGAGGTAAAGAAATCACCATTTAAGAAGTTGCTCCAGTGTTCAGCGAAAGGAAAAGGAAAGGACCTTCAAACCAAATTAAAATATGGACAAACTGAGAAGAGATGGAGAACTGATTCCTGGTTATGATTAAAAAGAACACATTTTTGATCAACAAGCATCCCAAATCTAACCATACGATCTTTTGTCAAAAGTCTATTGCAAAATGCAAGCCATGTTACAAATGAGCATTTTGTTACCGTGCACCTGCTCCACACAAAGTCAGTCCAAGGTAAAACAGGACTTGATTCTACAATAGACCTCCAGATAGAGTTAATCTTCAGTTTATCTGCACAGACACCATCCCAAGTTATACTATCTTCTCTCCAAATCTGAACTGAAGATACAATGCTCCTTACTTCAAATGACGTCCATGTGGTTAGATAAAGGCAAGTCCCAAATGCCATTACGAAGATATACATTAATTGGGACCATACTAGTCGACTGAGAAATAGAGACAATTGAGTCTGAGATATGAAGCAAAGGCTTACAACGAGCCTAAGGGTCATGCCAAAACAGATGGTCAGAATTAGGTCAGATGTGATACTAAACAAGATCAGCAACCCTATCTCTAGCATTGAAGAATTTATGGACTACCCAATAACATTTGTATGGCATTTTAGAGGTCCGAAAAACTTTGTTTTTGAGTAAACAAAGTTTAACCCACAAGACCCAAAGAGAATTAGTGTTAGGCTGCAGTAAACTCCAGACCTGGCAGTAAGTAGTTGCCGCATTCCACACAAAAATATTCATGATACCTAAACCCCTTTCCCGTTTTGATTTGCAACAATCCTCCCAACTAACTTTATAGTTACATTTACCTGAAAGGTTATGACAGCCACTCCAGAGAAACTTAAACATAAGAAAATTGAGTTTTTTTAAAATCCCCTTTGGAAGAAGGAAAAACATACTCCAATATCCAACAATACCACCAAGGATAGACTTTAGCAGCTAAAGACGACCAATGAAATTTAGAAAACGAGCTGTCCAAACTTCAATTCTACTAAAGAATTTGTTGATTAAAGAAATACAATCTCGATTTCTCAATTTACTAGTAATCATAGGTAAGCCAGATAACAAATAGGGAGACTTCCTCGTTGAAAACCAGTAGGAGAAATGATGGAATCCACCACATCTCTACAGACATTACCAAAGAAATACAAGGACTTGTCATTATTTGTAACCAGCCCCGAGATGCTAGAAAAAAGATTAAAACCCTTCATAAGAGTGGCTACTGAAACAAGGTCACCACGACTAAACATAAAGACATCGTCAGCAAAGATAATATGGTGTAAATTCACCTCTTTTGTATGCCAATGATATTTAAAAGTAGGTTCCACTGTGAATTTATTAAAACAGGCTGAAAGGACCTCCATAGCTAGGACGAAGAGATAGGGCGAAATAGGATCCCTTGACGGAAACCGGACTTTCCTTGAAAAAAACCTTCTAGACAGCCATTCATTTTGATAGAAAACATTGTCGAAATGACACGAGTTTTTATCCAGGATAAACATTTGCGTAAGAAACCCATACGACTCATAGCCATAAAGTTAAAATTCCAGTTTAACGAATCAAAAGCCTTGTGCATGTCTAATTATATGGCACACCTAGGCTGGCTCGAGGATAAATGATAATCTTTACAGAGGGTTTGGGCAATGAACACATTATCGCCAATAGTACGATTTGGAACAAAGGCAGATTGATACCCTGAGATAAGATCAGGTAGCGCTGATTTAAAACGACTTGCGAGCATCTTTCACAAGCATTTGTATAAGACATTACAACGCGAGATGGGTCAAAATTTCTTCATCAGGCCCTAGGCTCCGGTTTTTCCCCATACTTTTAAGCGATTTTAAAACATCAATTGCAGTAAAAGGGCTTTCTAATTTCAAAGCTATAGTATTAGATAAAATAGAAAGGCTTGAGTCACTCAGAAATGATTGAACCTCGGGCTCATTACCCAAAATATTTTGGTAATAAAAAACTGCAACTTTAGGTAAATCTTCATGAGAATGCACAGTACCACCATCTTTGTCAACTAAGATAAAATCTTATTGACATTTCTTCTGCCATTACAAGCATTAAAAAATACTTGTTACTTGAGTCACCACATTTCAGCCATTTAACCCTAGATTTCAGATGAAGAAAACTTTCTTCAACACGAAGAGTAGATGTATACTATTCAATGAGTACCTTTCAAGTCAAAAAATCATCCTGGGAGTGAGACATATGCTATTGAAAAAGATATAATGCATCTTTTGCCTTAGAAACTTTAGAGTGAAGATTTGCTACCTTCGAGTTCAGGTTTTTATAGCAACTTTTATCCTCTTGAGTTTATTAGTCAAAATAAACGAAGAGTCACCAGAAAAGGAGCTGGTCCAAGATTCAGATACCACCTTCTGAAAATCTGAATTGTCAATAAGATCGTTAAAAAATTGAAAGGGCTTCACTTTCTTATTAAACTCCAAGCCAAGGGAAGTTGCTGCTGGACAATGTTCAGACAAGCCCCGAGATAAGTAATTGGCACACGAGCCTGGAAAAGAGTTAAACCAAGAAAGGTTCACCAAGACAAAATCCAGCTTACGCAATTTCGGAGAAGGGATGTACCAAAAATAGTCCCCAACTCATTCTAAATTAGATGGCGCTCAGGGTCCAGGTTCGAGCCATAAACAAAAGAAATGAAGAAATTCATATTGTAGTGCAAAAGAGTAGCATTACACGTGATGTTGAGCTGAAGAAGCTAAAACAGTAATATGCCAAAAGGAGGGGTTCCCACCCAGCCAACCATAAACGGCCTTCCTTGTGGTCGACATAATTGACATAGGGCAATCTCAGACGAGATTTTCTTAGCAACATTCTCCTGCACATGAGTTTCAATGAGGTCAACTAAGGAAAGTTTATTTGACTTAATAAAATCCTTAACAAAATCCACATTTTTATTAAGACCTCGATCGTTATAAGAACAAAAATCTATCATTAAAACACAAATTAAGTTATTGGGGGAGTACTCTCCCACCATGCCTTGCCTTCTTAGCACGATCTCCAATAGCTTTTGATGGTTCAAATATATACAGTATGCTCGTATCTTTCCCACCAAAAAGCTAGTTCAATTAGAGATTCCAACTCACTTATTTTGGTAGAAAAGATTCATTTTTCTATAATTTTCATCAATAACTTTTATTTAATCTTTAACCACTATTCTTCACTTACAATTTTCCATTTCATATATTTCCCACATCTTGTTAGGTACATAACCGACTGACCGTCCTCGTTCCTTCCCAACTAGGAGGCCCTAAAAAATTCCTTCATATTATCCTTTTTTCAAGAAAATAGTTCAATTTAAATAACCACTAAACATTTTCAATCTAAAATGTTAGGATTAAGTTTTAATAAAATCATTAACTAAATATAAATTTGAATTATATGTGTACAAGTCAACTAAGTAGCGGGCTCTTCTATGATATGTTTTCGTAAACTATAAAAGTTTAATTATTTTAAAAAAATTTGAAAAACGAATATTACTAACATAGTATAAATTATTGAGCATAATATGTACATAAATAAAAAAAAACTATTCACATAATTTTTACGTTGGAATAAATAAATATATTTTTTTGGCAAAAAATATATATACATAAAAATAAATGTCGCACATCACCTTCCCAAACTTCAATCATTTATACACTAGCAAGTTACTAAATTTTTAAATAAATAGTCAAATTCATATACATAATATAATATAAGTTTCATGATAAGAATTTTGTAAAATGAGAATCTGAAATTACACACTACAGAGGTGAATAGGTATTATGGCTAACTAATATCGACTTTTAAGAGTTACCAAGTATTTGTCAAACTGTCCAGACAGCTTGCTAATAAGTTCAATATATGCTGTCAGCGAGCTGACAATTGATATGCAATGTAAAAAGAGTATAACAAGTAGTAAACAACACACAACAATTTTATCCAAGTTCGACCCCTAACCTTAATGGTCTACATCATGGTCCCTTATAAACTTGGTAAGAGAATATATTATTAATCTCTGAAATAATACGATCATAAGATTCAATAATATATCTCCCTTTATCCTTTATTCCTGATAGCAGCTTCTTCAAAGCATGTGTTATAGTAACTAGGGAGATTTAGATGTAATGTAACATTACTCGATTAGTATTACACTAGTTGAAATTTAGTGTTATAATAGACGTGACAGTGTTGCAATCATGTAACACCACATCTAAGTGTTACAATAGTTTATTTACCTTTTATTTTTATTATTTTAATTTTGACGGGCCAAGCAGGTGGGACCCACAAAAGTGTTACAATTACTGATGTAGTGTCACATTTGCAACTTTCTATTTAATTAATTATATATTAAATAATTAATTATCAAGTAGACCCCCCAGTGGGCCCCACTTCAATTATTTAAATATTTATTTATTTATTAAATGGGCCCCACGTGCCCACTTTTATTATTTAAATATTTATTTATTATTAAGTGGGCCCTACGTGGGCCCAATTTATTTCATTAAATAATTAATAAATATTTATTTATTTATTTATTTATCTATTTATTTATTAAATGGGCCCCACGTGTGGGCCTCACACGTGGGCTCCTCAAGTGGAATCCACGTGGGGGCCCATATTAATTATTTAAATAATTATTTATTTATTAAGTGGGCCCACGTGTGGGCCCCACATGGGGGCCCACACGTGGGCCCACTTTAATTAATTAAATAATTATAAATAAATAATTATTTTATATTTATTTATCTATTTAATTATTTATTAAGTGGGCCCCACGTGTGGGCCTCACACGTGGGCTCCTCAAGTGAAATCCATGTATAGGCCCACTTCAATTATTTAAATATTTATTTATTGATTTATTTAATTATTAAGTAGGCCCCACGTGTGGCCTCTTCAAGTGGAATCCATGTTTGGGACCATTTCAATTATTTAAATATTTATTTATTAAGTGGCCTTACGTGTGGCCTCCTCAAGTGGAATCCACGTGTAGACCCACTTCAATTATTTAATTAATCATTAAGTGCGTTATAAATATTTATTTATTTATTTATTAAGTGGGCCCCACGTGTGGGCCTTACACGTGGGCTCCTCAAGTGGAATTAACGTGGGGGCTCACTTCAATTATTTAAATAATTATTATTTTTTTTTATTAAGTGTTCCCACTTTAATTAATTAAATAATTAATATATAAACTGCCCCCAAACCATACTCCTTAAGCCCGAAAAGGAAGCTGCCTATGCGGCCCTTATCGCAAACAATGGGAGGAGCACATGCTGGTCTCTTCTCGAAGAATTTTCCTAGAAGAAAGTGGGCCTTTCTAATGCCTCAGATAAGGGTATTTCCTTTTCCCTCTGTTTACTTTTTTTTTTTTAATTTTGTAACTTATAAACCAATTGTTTTCTGTTGGTTTCTGCAGCTTACTCAGTCATAAACGACTTCAATACGCCGAAGTAGGGGGAGACGGCTCGCCAAAGAAGGGCGAGGTTTAACCAAGATCCCCGGGCAAAGCCGGATGCCCCAGTGTTTTTTAGGCCACATGTGCCTGAAAATGAATTGGGCGACGATGGGAGCGTCTAGGCTAAGGGGACTGTTTTTAGGCCCAATTGGGGCTTTAGGAAGGGAGATTTGGTGGACGGGTCCATCAGCACTCGATGGATTGGTCCTTTCACTCCATCACTCCGCATGACTACACAGACCTTGTTATGGGGTCTGATATATCGAAGATTGAGCATTTATGTTAGATATATTTGATATGTCATGTCTAATATGATTTGTGTTTAGATCTTATCAAACAGGAACAAATCAGGACTTATTCAAGCAACTAGTACTTACTGAAGTCAGGACGTATGATA
>PHNY01295016.1:3583-14243 GCA_003724115.2 Anethum foeniculum | reverse complement strand
ACGCCTTCTGTACCGGTCTGTGCCGAGTTGGAGTCGGCCCGAGACGAGCCGGTTTGAAACGAATTATTTCACGAGCCGGGGCGAGTCGGGGCGAGCCGACCCGCCCGTCTGGCCAGCTCTAATTGGGGCACTATCTATGACCCGTACGGATTCACTTATATTCATAAGAATACTGCTCCCAACCCGTCGCAATACAGTGTTTGTCCTCCCACTTTTAAACAACAAATACTTGTAGTTCAAGGTCGTATCTTTGGGAGTTTTGACGGTGTTTCGCAGAATTGTTTCGACTTTTGTGCTTGCTCCTTTGACCCATCAGCAAACTCATTTCTACGGCCAACTTTTGGTGACTCCTTATATTATTCTACCTGTGGAATGGACAACTGCTCAAGTCACCTCGTCAGTTTAGATGGAGACCTAATGTGCGGGGTCTGCTATGGTGTTGAATCATCAAAGGAAGATCCTTCAAATTATCTGGTCTTGACTTTTTTCAAGGTCCCTCAATCATCTTCCACTTCCAGCAGCAACCATGTAACTTGTGATAGTTTGGTTTCGTTGGAAAAAGATGATACTCTCCACACTTGTCGTGTCCTCATTGAAACTAAGAAGCCCACTCATGGTATTATCAGCTCTTGTTTTTTCATTTGATCGTTCAAGTATTTATTTATCTTGGTACTCTTATGAGACAACTGCTATTGAGTTAAAACAATTTTCTTATTGTCGGAACTTCTATTGCTTAAAACACTATTTGATTTCGATTTCTATATGCGCTCTTCTTTGGTACTTTGTGCCATTAAACCCTATGTTACTCTGACTCGGGTACGGAATGTCGGACAAGACACATACCCGAGTGTCGGACTTGAAAAATCTGAAATTTTGGGACACCGTCCTATTTCTTGCATAATGTATGATTTCTCAAGGATGCACAAGGCATCAGAAGTTTGAACATGCTATCCACAACACACTACATTTGATTCCCTATATAACCATCTTGGCGATTAGTTCCTTAACGGAGACTTGTTGAAAACATTCAAAAGTGACCTCAACCATTTAGTTTACCAGTATTGCATCTCTATTTGCAATCTCGAAGCAATAAAATCACAAATTTGGTCTGCTGAACTAACCGACTATTAAGACAAATGGTACTAAAATATTAAAATTAATAGAGAACTGTAAACAATAGTGAGTTTTTAACTTTCAGAAGGTCTAGACCTCTTGAGTATGTGTATACAACCATATCTCATCTGTAGCATGTTTATATTAGCCCCTACACATAACAACAATGTGAATTGCCATGCAAAGAAATTAGTAAATACCCTGGGAGTGAGGCCCGGTGTTAAGGATAATAATATTCAAAGACTTTAAATTTGTGTATTGTCTCATTTTTTGGATTGAATCTATCTAGAACTGTATGTGAGAGGTTTTGACAATGGATAGTGCTTGTTGAACAAAGGCAGGGGTCAAAGATAATTACACTCAAAGATTTTAAATTCGTGTATTATACTGTTGCAAAAATTGTCACATTTTCTGGATTGAATCCATCCAGAACTGTTTGTGAAAGGTTTTGACAATGGACAGTGCTTGTTGAACAAAGCAGACACTGAGGCATGTGAGTTTTTAGCAACATTAATTGCCTAGTTGTATGCCCTTTAGGACATCTCTAATGCATCACATTATTTTAGTGTAAATTTTACACCAAAATAGTGTTAAAACTACACCAATGGAACAAATTTGTTTTAGGTAAGAAGCACAAGGGCAATGTTGAAATATATAAAAACTCTAAAATTTTAGTGTGATACCAAATTTGGTGTAATTTTTGGTGTTACACCAAAATAGTGTAACTTTTAGAGTTGGGTTGGAGATGAATTTTACACCAAAATAGTGTAAAAGTACACATTTGAAGTTGGGTCGGAGATGGTCTTAGTGGTTATAAAATATTAATGCGTAGAACTGCCACCTAAACTATTAGTACTAGAAAATATACTGTGTGAAAGATATCAAACTCAAGTTTCGTAATTGTTTGCCCCTGAGATTGAACGGGTTTCAAAATATGGTCTGATGCTAGCAGATGTAGTGAGTAAGCCTTTTCAGTTCTTGTTCTAATCTTTGTCTTACAAAGCTCAAATTTTGGAAAAATGTGTCATAGATGCCTAGGTAGAAGTGGAAAACAATATATTTAATCGAATTTATGTTGCTTCTGACTATATTATATGTGATACAAGAGCATCTCCAACATTCTCTTAACTCGCTCTTATATATAATATAAAATATTGACTCTTAGTATCTACAACAATGCTTCTTATAGTCATTTTTTATTTTATTTTATATTATTAAAAGTATGTTACATTTCTTAGAAGTGTAAAAGTAAGTGGATGAAGAGAGAATGTTTTTTTAAAAATTTATTATATAATATTAATTAGGAGTGACTCTTATAATTAAGGAGAGATCAGAATTTTACTAAATTTAAGAGGCACTAAGAGCATGTTGGAGCAAATAAAATTGTCATCCTCCTCAAATTTGAAGTTAAGAAGCATTAGCGAGAGTCTCTTGGAGATGCTGTAATTATCTGTGTCGAGTCTTTAGGCCATCTGTATAGTCTGTTTCTGTGTTGAAGAATCTTTGGTTATTTGTAGTGCATCTTTTAGTCAATAATTGTTTGAGGAATGCTTAGATTGCATTTCTGGAAGTAGAGGGGCCCATGTGACTGACAAACATTCAAGTGAATGTGGTCGAGTGCAGTAATGTAGTGCCATTGCATTGGCTTGTCCATATTTCACGTAGGATGCTTGTTGGAGCTGCACTGAACAACTTACAAGGCTGGGCTGCAACGGCTTTTGCTAGTGCAAAATGCAAAGCAAAGCGTAGCTAGTACTTGAGACTTGGTAAATGAGTAAATGTGTACGGAAACAAGAAAAGTGTATATCCTTCAACTCAATTTTCATATGAGATACTTCGTTTACAATAACCTTTTAAAAAACCCTTTCATTATTGTTATTACAAATTTTCTACCATGTGCCCATGGGCACACAATAAACGCGGAAATTCATAATTTTAAGTCATTTTGATTGGTTACTTTTTTAGATAGTGGTGGACCCCTGCACTTACAAAAATTCCACCAATAAAATTGGCCTAAATTTATAAGTTTCCGCGCTTATTGTGGGCACATGGTAGAAATACAGGAACTCTGTGAAGAATAATTCTTTGCGGTGTCTTTTAATATGTGCAAACCATTCTCCCCTCTGCCAAGTTCCAGAGTCTTCTTCGAGGCATAGTCCCAGAGGTAACATTTATTAGCCGAAATAGTTACTTGATAAGGAATATCTTGAATGGGTTTGAGATATTTACAATAGATTATAAGCAAACGAAGGAACACGTAAGATATTAATGAGCTAAGGTAAGAATTTAAAGACAAATATTGTATATAATTGATAGAAGATGTAGCATTGCAAGAGGGGTTGGAGGGATGCTAGAGCGAGAAGCAGCGGCCGCTCCCCCTAAAATTTGAAAAGTGTTAAAAGTATATAATATAAAAATATAAAGAGACTAGAGATTATAGAGTAGAGAGATCATTATTTTCATTCATGTATCAACTCATATTCATACAAGGATTTATATAGGTTTAAGGAATTGTAGGTTACACCACTGAAAAGCCAAAGGTTAGTCTTAAATTACAGACATTTGAAAGGCCATAGGTTGAGACATTTTAAAGGTCAAGTGGATTTTAGAGAGTCATACAATTATTTCACAACACTCCCCCTTGGATGACTCGTACAAACATCATGCCTCGTTAAAACCTTACTAGGAAAAACCCGGTGGGAGAAAACCCCAGTGAAGGAAAAAGAGTATATGTGTTGTACAAAGTTTTAAATCATGTCTCCCCCTCATTTTAACATAATTATAAGATATATCTAAGTTTACGAATTCTTATCTTGTTCACCAATTTCTCGAAGGATGATATAGGAAGTGTTTTAGTAAACAAATCTGCTGGATTTTCACACGAGCGAATCTGACAAACATCAATTTCCCCCTTTGCTGAAGTTCATGAGTGAAATATTTTTTTGGATCAATGTGCTTTGTCCTATCTCCTTTAATGTAGCCTTCTTTAGTCTGAGTAATACATGCTTCATTATCTTCAAATAGAAAAGTATGACTTCCTTTATTGTTTGAAAGACCACATGATTCTCGAATATGATGGACCAAAGATCTTAGCCATACGCATTCTCGACTTGCTTCATGAAGTGCTAACAATTCAGCATGATTCGAAGAAGTCGCTGCAAGAGTCTGCTTTGTAGATCGCCAAGATATTGCCGTATCGCCATATGTGAATATGTAACCTGTTTGTGATCTTCCTTTGTGAGGATCAGACCGATATCCTGCATCTGCATAACCAACTAATTCCACTTTTGATTCTTTAGAATAAAACAAACCCATATCCATTGTTCCTTAAAGATATCTAAAAATCTGTTTGACACCAGTCCAATGTCTTCGAGTTGGAGCAGAACTATGTCTTGCTAGTAAATTAACAGAAAATGCAATATCAGGACGTGTGCAATTGGCAAGATACATTAGTGCACCAATGGCACTAAGATATGGTACTTCAGGACCAAGAACTTCTTACATTAGTGCACCAATGGCACTAAGATATGGTACTTCAGGACCAAGAACTTCTTATCCTTTTTCTCTTGGGCGGAATGGATCCTTATTCTTCTCCAGTGAACGTACAACCGTAGGTGTACTAACAGGATATGCCTTATCCATTATAAATCTTTTAAGGATCTTTTCAATATACGATGACTGGTGGACAAAGATTCCTTTAGATAAATGTTCGACTTGGAAACCAAGGCAGAGTTTTGTTTTACCCAAGTCTTTCATTTCAAATTCTCTTTCAAATATTCAATCGTCTCATGAAGTTCATCTGGGGTCCCAATGATGTTTAAGTCATCAACATAGACTGCAATGGTAGTGAACCCCAATTTTGTCCTTTTAATAAATTCACATGGGCATAATACATTATTAACATATCCATCTTTTGAAAGGTACTCACTGAGACGATTATACCACATACGGCCCGATTGTTTCAACCCGTACAATGATCTTTGCAATTTGATTGAGTAAATCTCTCAGGGTTACATGTTTCAGGAATTTTTAATCCATCGGGAATTTTCATATAAATGTAATTATCAAGTGACCAATACAAGTAGGCAGTCATAACATCCATCAAATTCATTCAGAGCCCTTCTAGAATTGATAAATTACTAAAAATCTGAATGTTGCTTCATCCATTACCGGGAATAACTTTCTTCATAATCGATTCCCTGTCTTTGTGAGAAGCCTTGAGCAACAAGACGTGCCTTGTATCTCACAACTTCAATTTTCTCATTTCTTTTGTGCACAATAACCCATCTACATCCAACAGGTTTTACACCTGCAGGTGTTTGGACAATGGGTCCAAAAACCTGGCATTTTTAAAGTGATTTTAATTCTGCCTGAATAGCATCTTTCCATTTTGGCCAATCATTTCTTCTTTTACATTCATAGATTGATCTAGGTTCATGATCCTCAATTTCTTCAGAAATGTCAAGTGCAGCTGTATATGCAAATATATCATCCATGACAATTTCTTTTCTATTCCACCTCTTTCCTGAAATGATATAGTTTATCGAGATCTCTTCATTGTCATCAATTTCAGGTGTTTGATCATCCTTTGAAGACGTCTCTTCAGTGATCATATCCATTTTTTCAAGAATAGTGTCATTTGATGTACCAGCTTGCTTATCCAGTTTCCTTGGTTTCTAGGATTTTTATCTTTGGATCTAATTGGTCTACCACGTTTCTGGCAGGCTTTAGACTCATTTGCTAGCAAAATTTTAGTCTTTTCATCCGGAATTTTGATTTTACAAGGAATATTTATAGCTGGTATATGTGACTTTGTCACTGTCTTGACATCAGTAAATGAGTCGGGCAATGTATTTGCAATTTCTTGTAGGTGGTTACTCTTCTGAACTTCAAGTTCACATTGATTTGTACGAGGATCATAATGAGACAGAGAGACTGCATTCCACAAAATTTCTTGTCTTCCTTTTCCAAATTTTGACTTATCTCCCCCTAATGCAGGGAAAAATGTCTCATCAAACTGACAATCAGCAAATCTAGCTTTGAATAGATCGGCAGTCATGGGCTCCAAATATTTAATAATTGAGGGAGAGTCAAACCCAACGTATACCCCTAATCTTCTTTGGGGTCCCATTTTTGTTCGTTGGAAATGAGATATCGGAACATAAACCGCACACCCAAAAACTCTTAAGTGCGAAATATTTGGTTCTTGACCATTTACAAGCTGCAATGGGGAATATTTATGATAGGCAGTCGGCCTTAATCGAACTAATGATGCAACATGTAATATTGCATGTCCCCAAGCAGTATTTGGTAAATTTGTTTTCATGAGTAAAGGCATGGCAATGAACTGTAGTCTTTTAATAAAGGATTCTGCTAAACCATTTTGGGTATGCATGTGAGGAACCAGATATTCTACTGCAATCCCAATTGACATGCAATAGTTGTTAAAAGATTGGGATGTAAATTCTCCTGCATTATTAATTCGGATTTTCTTAATTGCATGATCCGGAAACTGCGTCCTCAACTGAATTATTTGAGCAAGGAGTCTGGAGAATGCCATATTACAGGTGGACAATAAACTAACATGTGACCATCGTGTCGATGCATCTATAAGTACCATAAAGTACTGAAATGGTCCACTTGATGGAGTAATAGGTCCACATATATCCCCTTGAATAAATGATGGACATTCAATCGTAACTTTAATAGGCGATGGTCTTGTGATTAATTTTCCTTGAAAGCAAGCAACACAAGAAAAATTCTTGGACAATGGAACAATTTATTTTTTAAAGTATGTCCATTTGAATTTTCTATTATTCTACGCATCATTGTTGAACCCGGATGGCCTAAACGATCATGCCATTTATGAAAATCTGTCGGGTCTGACAATTTTTGGTTTGTCACCATGTGTGATTCAACTGGATTTATAAAAGTATAATATAATCCAGAATTATATTATGGGAGTTTTTCTATAATTTGTTTCCTCCCTGAGACTATAGACGTGATACATAGATATTCCTCATTGTTTTCAGTGTCCATCTCAATATGATAGCCATTATGGTGTATATCTTTGAAACTCAAAAGGTTTCGCTTAGATCGGGAGGAGAACATTGCATTCTTAATAATCAAATGCGTACCATTAGGTAACACTATATTCGCTCTTCCGGAGCCTTCAATAAGATCAGTCGTACCCGATATTGTATTTACATTAGCTTTTGCTAGTATGAGATGCGAAAAGTATTCTTTATTTTTCAAAATTGTATGTGTTGTTGCACTATCCGCCAGACAAAACAAATCCTCATTTTTCACAGTACTTAATGAGAGGCTGCTGATCATATTTCTTCATAAAGAAAATATATAAATAAGTTTCAGAAATGTAATATTTCAAACATTTCATAATATAAAGAGATTGCATAGCATAAAATCAAGCAGAATCAACCATTTTAGAGTTTGAACATAAACACTTAAATATTCAATAAACAAAGCAAGTTCTTAATATAGGCCTTAATTATCGGCACCACCAAACTTGGGCATCTCCATATTTCCATCTTCAAAAAAATCACCAACTTCCATGTGAGTGAGGCCTGAAGGATCAACTGAATCCCCACCACCAAGATGAGGTTCTAGATGAGCTATCCCCAAAGGATCATTTTGCTCAATAAAATTAGTTTCAATATTCTTCAGAGAGGCCTGATAAAGGTCAACAAGATGCTTGGAGGTACGACAGGTACGACTCCAATGACCTTTCATTCCACATCTGTTACAAGTGCTTTCAACCCTTTGAACCATCGTATTTTTCTTTGGTTTCTCCTCATTTTTTCTCCACTTCTGGTGGTGAGGTTTCCTTTTAAAGTTGGAGAATTTTTGGTGATTACCTCGACCATGCCCATAACCACGACCAGGGGCATGTCCACGCCCACGCCCCCGTCCATGTCCAAATTGTTTATTATATCCATAATCATGACTAGTCACAACATTCACTTCAGGGAATGGTGATGAACCAGTTGGACGTGCCTGATGATTTTTCATCGAAAGTTCATTATTTTGTTCAGCAAAGAGCAATACTGAAATAAGCTCAGAATATTTTGTGAATCCACGTTCACGATATTGCTGCTGCAAGAGCATATTATTGGCATGGAATATGGAGTATGTTTTCTCCAACATATCTTTATCGGTGATATTCTCGCCACATAGTTTCAGTTGAGATGTAATTTTGAACATTGTAGAATTATACTCGGTCACACTTTTATAATCTTGCAAGTGCAAGTGGAGCCAATCGTAGCGAGCCTTAGGGAGTATCACCGTTTTCTGGTGGTCATACCTCTATTTTAGATCCTTCCAAAGGGTTGATGGATCTTTGATAATCAAATACTTGGTTTTCAAACATTCATCAAGATGATGGCGGAGAAATATCATAGCATTTTCCTTATCTTGCTCAGAGCTTTTATTTCCTTCTTTAATAGTGTCACCAAGGCCCATAGCACTTAAATGGATTTTCGCATCCAAAATCCATTTCAAATAATTTTTTCCGGTGATATCTAGTGCGTTGAACTCAAGTTTTGTAAGATTCGACATAGCTATTATTATTTTTTCATAAATATAATACAAGTTAATCTCCGATAAAAGATCATGTGAACATATAGGTGAGATTGCAATATAAAAATAGATTATAGCATGTCATGACAAACAATGATAGGTTGCTAATAAGATAATTAATCATATTAATTTAGAACATGTAGATATGCTAAAATAACAAAGTCACATAAAAGAAACAAATTAAATAAACATTATGCAGTAGAAGAAATGTAAACTCATATTTTGACTAGAACTGTCCGCGGAAATATGATACGTGCAATAATTTCATTTATTTATTTTGACTCCCGAAATTCATTGTTCTATATTTTTTTATTAGCATCGGCTCTACACAACTCTAGTGTCAAAATGAATATACTGCAAAATGTGGATAAATGATAAAGTAATCATATAGGATGAAGGCACATGTAAAAAGATGTTTGAGCAGAAACAATAAATACAAAGTAAGAGATAAACATATGATAATAGATCACTAGGTGACTGTCTCTTCTATTGACAACTAATAAATTTTAGTATCCAAAAATATATATACAGGTCCAGGAAACTTTTTATTTTTTGTTAGTTAAATTCCTTTTTTTTTTCCTTTAAGAAATAAATAATGACATCTAAATTTATAAGTCCACAAAAATTAACTTCTAACAAGTATTAAAACATATCCTTAAGAAGAGAATAAAAAGAAATAAAATGAAGTTACGATACTAGTTTCCATTTTTTTTTAAACCTACATGTATTAGATTAATGTATTATAGGATAAGATACTACTCATGTCAAACATACACATACATTAAAGAAAATTGGTCATGCATGATGCATCTCGGGATCAATATTCAATAGAAAAAGTTTAAATACATCAATTGCAGCATAACAAGTTTATAGGTTATAGGTGAGAACACCATACCTTAGTTGATGGGTATGCGTGTATTATTAAACAATACAAATATACCAGGTACTAGTTTGTGAGCAGCCTTAACTAGATGCACAGAATAACTCAAAACCATGATACCAAGCTTTCAAATATGATCAGCTGATTTAATACTGGAGCATAAAATAAAAATGTATTATATCGTGCTGATAACGTGTTAAGTATATAATATAAAAATATAAAGAGACTAGAGAATATAGAGTAGAGAGATCATTATTTTCATTCATCTATCAACTCATTTTCATACAAGGGTTTATATGGGTTTAAGGAATTGTTGAAAAGCCAAAAGTTAGTCTTAAATTACAAACATATAAAAGGCCATAGGTTGAGACATTCTAAAGGTCAAGTGGATTTTAGAGAGTCATACAATTATTTCACAACAAAAGTTACTAATTTTTTTTAAAACACTGAGACGAAAGTAAATGTATGCAAGCTATAATCCCCAGCAAAACACAATGAAACTCGTAAAAGATCTTAATTAGCTGTACTTAGCGCATGTGAATATGTTTCAAATATACACTACAGGAAAAGTGGTTTAAACCGACCAACTAAAACCGGCCGACCTAGTTATTGGGCTGCCAAAATTGACCGCGGCATAAACGGTCGATTATGACTGTTATGTAAAGCAAAACATCACCGTTTCAGCTGACGTGGCTAACTTAAAACCGACCGTCGGCGATGGTCGGTTATAACGCTGACATGGCCGAAGTAAAACCGACCGTCGGCGATGGTCGGTTATGTGTTTTGCCAAAATAATAATTTAAAAATACCAGGTTTACCTTTTATTATATTTTTCATTTTTTTTGCTTTGACTATGAACATAACCGACCGAAGTCAACATATACAAAGTGGTCGGTTTTAAAACAGTCGCCAAGGTAAATGTTTATAACCGACCACACTGGTTAGGAGATGGTCGGTTTTACTATGAAAGTGGTCGGTTATGAGTCTACGTGGTCGGTTTTCTGGGTATGTTTTTGGTAAAAAACGGTCGGTTATATATGTAGTCGGTCGGTTTTCTGGGTATGGTAACAT
>PHNY01294969.1:857-12313 GCA_003724115.2 Anethum foeniculum | reverse complement strand
TCTCTCTCTCTCTCTCTCTCTCTCTCTCTCTCTCTCTCTCTCTCTCTCTCTCTCTCTCTCTCTCTCTCTCTCTCTCCCCCTCTCCCTCTCCCTCTCCCTCTCCCTCTCTCTCCCTCTGTGTGTTTTTCAACTTTCAAATGCAAAAGGGTCTCTCTTTCTCTGATACTTAAAAAGTGAAAGCCAGATTTAATAAAAATTAATGTTGTAGGAGTACCTGCTACTTGCTCAAAGTTTTGAAGCTCTTCGATTTGATGTTCTTCTTGCCCAAGAAATGCTCTTGCGCCTCTCCCAACTCTCCTGTATAAATAATGTATCTGCCCAATTGTACTTAACCATCAATTGGGCTTCATCTCAGCCATTATCAATTGGGCTTCATCTTAGCCCATTATCAATTGGGCTCAAATTTTGTAATATCATCACTCTCCTCCACTACTCCAAACATTATGTAGACCTCTTTTCATCCTCACTGCTTCCGGCAATAAGGGTCAGTTCAATTCATATCTGCTCTTTTATATATATTTAATTTAGTTGTATCTATTTTTTTTCACTTTATTACCAGTGTGTTTAGCTCAGTGCTATGATTATATTAGCCATTTAAATTGTGTTCTTGATTTGTATGTATAGATTTTTTATACTGTCAGTCAAGTGAAGTATGAAAGCTAAATTCAATTCTTTAATTAGCATTGTTGTTTCAGTTCATCAACAAGCTCTACTTAATCCCTTTTTTTCGAAAGCATTTTTATCGAATAAGCGCTTGTTTTGTACTGCATTACCTGTTTCTAGTACCCTAGTTAGTAAAAATGATGGTGGAATAGAACGAGTACAAGTTGGTGGTAATCACCAGCCAATCGACTCGAGAGAGGTTTTAATGAAATGGGGTTGTACCCAAAATGATGTGTCTACGATTTTTAAGAGGGTTCCTTCGTTACGCAATAGTAATCCCGTAACCCTTAACTCTAAGCTCAGCGTTCTTGGTGAAGTAGGTCTTGATTCTTCAGATTTGATCAGGATTGTTAATTGTCGACCTCGTTTCCTTTCTTCTTGCATTCATGAATTATTTGAGGGACGTCTCAGTTATCTTGTGGAGTTGTTTGGTTCTAGGGAGATTCTTCGTAAGGCCATTGTACGGAACCCTTCGCTTCTTGTTTATGACTTGAATACTAAAACTAAACCTGTTATTGAATTGTATGAGAAATTGGGGGTTGGTAAGAAGGATTTGGTACCAATGCTTATATCTCATCCGACATTGATACCACGAACGGTTTTCAACGAGGAGAAGATGTCGTATATCAGAAAGACGGGTGTGAGTAAGGATTCAAAGATGTACAAGTATGTTGTTTGCATTATTGGCATATCACGCGTGGAGACTATACGGGAAAAAGTTGCAAACTTTGAGAAGTTCGGATTTCAGGATGATGAGGTTTTGCAATTTTTTGGTCGTTCTCCTCTTTTGTTAACATTGTCGGTTGAGAAGGTACAGAGAAACATGACATTTATATTGGGAACACTGAAGTTATCTGCCAAGATGACGCTGAATTATCCATTTTTGTTATATTCCAATTTAGAGACTGTGTTGAAGCCACGAGTTCTTTTGGCAGAAAAGATTAAGGATGTGGGCCTTGAGCCTCAAATCAAGGGCCCTGCACTAATGAGGGCATTAAGGATGAAAGATGACCGGTTTGCTAGGGCATTTATCTTTTGTCACCCCGAGGATGTTGCCAAAGATTTAATGGAGTGCTATACAAATGCAAAACGTGTTAAGCGGTTGGCAGAGTCATCTAAAAAGAGTTCTTTGAAGGGATTTCCTTTCTGATTTGTCTACAAGGCGATTTCCTGTGCTTCTGTATTTCACATGACTCTTGTTTCCGAAAGTTTAAATAATGTTCATTTTTACTGGTTCTATTCCTTGGTCTAGGAGTCACCGTGTCAATGTCATATATCGTGATACATCAATTAAATTTTCTGCATTGTATACTATCCAAACTAGATTCTGTCTTTTTGTCTGAGGCTGTAATGTAGGTGGTGCCATATAGGCATTTCTTTTGAGAGCTATGTATGAGAAATTTAGCCAAATCGGCATCAAACTGCTTTGTTACATGTATTCTGAGAACTAGATGTTAACATTACAAATTTATCAAGATAAAAAATACTAATCATGTTACTGTACATTTTACCTCAACACTTGTGCAAATTAATATTACATCACTGACAATCATGTAAGTAGGCTTAAATGGAATGTTCTGCTCTACTTCATTTTATGGATTTTTGATTATGATAACTGAATCTACTCAAGTTATCAAAAAATGAAAGGTAAGGATATATCATATGATCTGAAGTTTTTATTTCAGAACATTAAATAACGAGCGAGACTGGTAATTTTATATTCATATGATAGGTATCAAGCGCGATTCTTCTACAAATTTATTTTTTTTGCTTAATATTCTTCTACAAATTTTACTCATTATAAACACATTATTTGGAGATGGCTGCAATAATCATAAACGATTACCTTAGGTCATCATCCCATTTGTTTATACTGTGTGTTAGGCACTTGCACTTCGTCGTAACTCGTAACTAGTGTATAAAATGTGGAAGAAAAGTATGACATTACACATTCAATACATGATAAAAGTTAAAGAGATTCATGTAAGGTTAAAGAGATTCATGTTCATGAGATCATCCTCTGGTAAGTTAACGGAGATTATAATGAAATCCCAAATAAATATACGTGAGTGTTCTTGTAACTGCAGGACGCAGCATATATTTCTGCAAAATTGTGGAACAATATTTTAAACCGGAAAACAATCTAATTTCAGGTTATTCCCTAAGAATATTGTCAAACCGGAAAACACTTCAATTTCAGGTTATACTCTTAGGTCCTTCTCGGAACCTTTTTCCTCAAAGTTGAATTACTGCAGAACTTATAACTATAATTTTTTATAAACCGGAAAACACTCTAATTTCATGTTATTTCCTTAAGATATTGTTAAACCGGAAAATACTCTAATTTCATGTTATTCCCTTAGATTCGCCTCGGAACCTTTTTTCTCAAAGTTAAATTACAGCGAAACTTATAACTGTAATTTTTTATTGCACTTTTCTCACCTTACAAGTAAATTGGTTCTGGTGTCAATAAACCAGAACCAATTAAGCTGTTTTATCTAGCAAAAAAAAAAAGGGAAATTAAGCTGTTTTTGAGGGCCTGAAGAACAATGTTAAAGCAGTTCTATGAGTGCACATTGTAAATAATATAACAAACACAGGAAACTGAACACAAATAAGAAAATCCCCATCTTATTGAAGTGCTTGAAAGGCAATCCCTGCCACATCGTTTCTTCTGGTAATTTGAACAAGAAAATAAGAGGAAAACTGGGACAATCTTCCACTAAAGGCAATCGTGAAACATCTACAAGACCTCATATATTGCAACAACATTTCTCAACTTACATATATGAAGGAAAAAACAGAATCTGGGGTGAAGAAAAATCATAGTATTATAGTATAGATTTTTTAACCATCTTACACACTCACGCTTCTTTTTTCATTTAGAGCATTAACTCCGGGGAGTTCTTTGCCTTCTAGCAACTCCAGACTGGCACCACCACCTGTTGATATGTGGCTCATCACATCAGCAACTCCTACTTTCTCTACTGCTGCAACTGAGTCTCCACCTCCAATGATTGTCGTAACTCCCTTTCCGCTGAGTTCAGCTAGTTTCTTTGCAATTGACTGCAAATACAGTTCAATTGCTGATTAAGCTCGGGCACATCAAAATACTTATTTACTATGAGTTACAACTACTTATATAGATTGCGGCATTTGTCATGTACAAAGCATAGCATGGATTTGAAATCTGTTGTCATGTTTTTACAATTTATACTGGATGGTGGTTATTACTGATTAAGTATCCCTATCCAAGTGAAGAAGTTACAGTATGAAAATAAATGCAAGTCACAAGCAAAAAAAGTTTGAATTGTCTATATGTATATAGAATGAGATTCTATCAAACCTCTGTCCCAGCGGCAAACTTCTCCATCTCAAACACTCCCATTGGCCCATTCCAGATGATAGTCTTCGTGGTGTCCAGAGCTTCATTGAATGTCTTTATTGAATCTGGTCCAATATCTAATCCCATCCATCCGTCTGGGATAGCTGACGCTGGGACAATCTGCAATAACCAAATGTACTATTAGTTAAACCCAACTGGAGCCTTCGAGCACTAACTTCAAAAAACAGAAACATGCCACAGGTGAGATATCTATAAGAAAAAAAAAAAAAACCAATTGCTTCCTTAAATATTCTTTCATTATCAAACCTTGCTGTTTGCATCAGGAGCGAATTTGTCTGCCACCACGACATCACTTGGCAACATAAGGGCAACACCCTTCTCCTTGGCCTTCTGGAGAAGTGTTGTTGCAAGTTCAAGTTTATCCTCCTCTACCAAAGAAGAACCCACTGATAGACCTTGTGCCTTGTAAAAGGTGAAAATCATACCTCCGCCCAACAGTAGGATATCACACTTCTCTAGGAGAGACTCAATCACTCCAATCTTAGATGACACCTTTGAACCTCCAACTATAGCAGCAAATGGCCTCTTGGGAGCAGAAACTGCTCCTACAAGGTAGTCCAGTTCCTAACCAGAAACAAAAAGTCAAACGACTAGAAAATCATACGGATATATAATCAAAAAACTAAACATAAAGAGTCGCATTTGGAAATATTACAATTAATAACAATGTTTGTGTTTCATTTAAGCTATAACTATTGGATGACAATTAACTTACAAATAATAATAACTTGATGACAGTGAGCTATCTTAAGTACACATAATATAACACAGACACATTTTAAAGAAAATTTATTTTTCCCCAACAAGACGACTTCTGAAGAACAAACGAAACAAAATACTTGAGAAACCTCATACGTCATCCAGCATTTAATAGTTATAGATGCTTGACTGTCTAAACATAACTAATTTAATAATTGACAAATCTAACCTTCTGCAAAAGAAAACCAGCAACAGATGGTGACAAAAACTTCGTTACCCCCTCGGTAGAAGCATGTGCTCTGTGTGCTGTACCAAAAGCATCATTCACAAAAAGATCTGCTACTGAGGCAAGTTTCTTTGCAAATTCAGGGTCGTTCTTTTCTTCCTCCTTGTAAAACCTTACATTTTCAAGAAGAAGAACACTGCCTTCAGGAAGTGAAGCCACCAATTTCTCCACCTCTGGGCCAATGCAGTCATCAGCCTTTATAACCTGTTTACCAATGGTGTAGGAGAAAGAAAAACCCATTATTGCTACTACCATTTTCAAGCTCACATAATTGAGTAAATTTTGGCTTCTTTTTCCTCAATTTCCACTCAGCTGAGAAATAAATGTGTACCTCAATTCCAAGGAGTTCAGATAGTCTTGGAACAAGTGGTGCCAGGCTGAATTTTGGAGTGACACCTTTTGGACGTCCCTGGAATCCAATTACACACAAAAATTAAGCTTGATATATTGGCTGGCGACGTAATAAACATCAATTAGCTTAACAACATACTGTGAAGAACAAAGAAATCATATGAATCAAACACAAATTAATTACAAGTTTACAACAGGTTTATAAAGGATTCCAAAGTTCCCTAAAGCAAGCAACAACCTATAGAATATGTATGGAATTGGATCACTATAACAAAGACGATGATGAAGTGACAGCTAACAAATAAACAACTTCATAACCCAAAATTCCCTAATTACTCAATCAGTTCTAAGTGCAGCATAATCATTTTTTTTACTACCATATTAACTAAAATCACTTGATAGTTATAAGCTTAAAAAAGCTCACTACTTTCTACTTCTTGTTCTTTCTTGATAATTATATTAGTAACATATTTGTAGAAGTATGTATACATTCAGACAAACATTGATTGCTAAAATAAGCATCTTCGCATTTTGTTTAAAAAAAATCTTGAGCTACAACAGAGAAGTCATATACATCTGAGGCTAGACTAATAGGACTGAACAATGTGAACAATGCAAATGAAATGAAATGCCAATTGACAATTTACTCAATCGAGAGAGAGAGGGAGAGAGAGAGAGGGAGAGAGAGAGAGAGAGAGAGAGAGAGAGAGAGAGAGGGAGATATATATATATATATATATATATATATATATATATAGAGAGAGAGAGAGAGAGAGAGAGAGACTAATTGAATGGGACACGTACCAAATGACTGGAAAGAATGACCTTGGCACCATTAGCAATCAAGTATTTAATAGTAGGAATAGCAGCTCTAATTCTAGTATCATCAGTAATCTCTTGAGCATCATTCAAAGGTACATTTAAATCAGCCCTCACAAACACATTCTTGCCCTTCAACTCAGCTTCACTCAAGTCTCCCACACTTTGCTTAGCCATGGAAGCCACACCCCTGATGGGTTTCGACTCAAAAGCAAAGGATCGAAGCTTAGAAGCAACGTGGATAGACAGAAGTGGGTCAGCCGCAGAGGCGGCGAAACCGAGGCCACGGCGGAGAGTGCCGTTAAGAAAACGGGTGTTGAGAAATGCGCGTGACCTGGTAGAAGAAGAGGAAGAAGAGGTAGTGGGGAGGAGTGAGAGTGAAGCGGGTGATGTAGCTGAAGCCATTTTTCGGGAGAGAGATGTGGGAGAGAAATGGAGGAGAGAGATTGAGAGTTAAGGTAGTATTTATGTGGACGTGGAGATTGAGGCTGTTTGGTTGTCCTTGAGATAAAGCTCTTATCGTTGAGGAGAGGCAGAGAGGGATTCAAGAATCAACCCAATATCATCAGCCTCTTCGATCAATCTCTATTCTCTTCACTTTTTCAAGTCAATTTATTAGGCACTGTTCACTTGAAACTGCTCAAACATATGTCTTTAATTTTTTTCACCAAATTTTATTTTAGAAGCAAAAAAATAGAAAGTATAGACATTTTTCCAACAATTACGTGAAAATAAAAGGTGAATTTGGATAAAATATTTGCTCAGAATTATAATTTGGGCTGTTTTTTAAGTTTAAATAATAAAAAAGTTCATTTTAAAATTTTTAATAATTTTAGTCAATGTAATACGCATTTCATTCATCTCGATTATTGGTATGAATTTTAATATTTATATCATTATTGTCTTGAGTATGCTCTGTTGAAAACCTGTATAGGGACGGATGTAGTCGGTTGATCATACATGATTATTGTGGTGTTGGTGTTGTGCTTTAATACTAGTTATTATTGATCCTATTATTAATTTCTAATACTATGTCTGCGAATATTTTCATGCGAGCCACAAGTGAAGTTGGGAGTTCATATCGTTAAGATTCATATGACTTTTGAAAGTTGACTTTTATTTGATGAGATTGATATAAGTGATTTTTACAATTTTTGAATGATATTTGATTCGAAATCATTGGTTGTCTTTATTTTGAATGCTTATGAGTTTGATTGTTAGTGAAAATTAATATTCGATATTACATCATGATTTTCTAATTTAGCCGATGAATCTGTTTTTTAGATCTTTTTAATAAGTGGAATTTTAAATGGTAGCTTAATTGTTCTTATTAGTTTTACAAGAAAGAGATGCACTGTTGGATGAACTGTGGTTTAATTTGGTTCGGGCTCAACAGGTGATGAGAGTGGCTGCAAATGTTAAGAGAAGGGAAGTTACACTTGAGGTTGATAAACTGGTATACATCAAGTTCCAACCATACCGGCAGAAATCTTTAACTGGACGGCCATATGAGAAGCTAGCTGCAAAATTTTAAAATGGACCCTTCCGTGTTTTGCATAAAGTGGATAAAATTGCATATAAGCTAGACCTTCCTCCAAGCTCCAAACTTCACCTAGTGTTCCATATTTCACAACTTAAGAGAGCAGTAGGGGACGCATCTGTTGCTGCAACCTTACCCTCACAACTGACTATTGACTTTAAATTGTTGGTTGAAGCGGAAGAAGTTTTAGATGTGAGGCAAAGCTAGGAAGGCAAGGAAACTAGAATGGAGGCACTTATCAAATAGAAAGATCTTTCTGCAGCTGAAGCAACATAAGAAGATGTGCAGATTCTCGATAACTTATATCCTCAATTTCACCTTGAGGACAAGGTGAATCTTTAGGGCTGGGGTATTGTAATGCGCCAAGGCTTGACGTCACCAATCCATATGTACTCTAGGAGGAAAGGAAATGAGAAAAAAGTAATTGCACATGGGAAAAAATAAGTAAAGTCAACAATCAGGTCAAAGGGTAAAGAATGAAGTTCAAGTAAAAGAGAAAAGGGGGTAACAGACTAACAGTATATGGAGGCGGAGGTCCATTGAATTAGGGTTATGCAACTATTTTGTAAAAATCTTAAATGAAACTTTAGGTTAGTCCTGGTTTCTCGAATACCAGTTTATTTGTGTGATATAAGTACTATTTATTACTGTGGGTGTTTGAGTGCATTACTGTGTGTGAACAATCCGTTTAATTGAATTGTTGGTAGTAAAAGCATTATAGATTTTTTGATAATTTTCACCTCTCGGGCTGGCCACTAAATCTGCTCATCCAGGTAATATGTTACAAATTCTTAAGTATATTTATTTTATTTAATGTACTGAGGGGGTTGTTATGAGGAAATTTAGATCGACTCATCTTAGAATAGAGATAATATTATAAAATAGAAAATTTGGCCAGACGAAATTCATAAATAGCCTGACAACCATGGTCACAGTTTGGATGTTAGATAATATCAATGATTTTATAGGACAATGTGCCATGTAAATTGGATCTAGAAAATTGGGTATTTTAATAAAAGGGATAAGAAAAGAAGAAATAATCAATTACTAAATTAATGTAGGCTGTCGAGGTGAGAGTGTAAGAGACAAGGGCGGTAAACTAGTAATGTAGCTGACGTAATATCCCGTATTTTCAGAATTTTAATTATTATTGTTTGAGCATTTTATGTGATTGTTTTATTAGTAGAGAATAAAATTATGGATATTTTATTCCTGTGTGGTGTTTCTCGTTCTTAAATTACCCAATGTGTTAATTGATAAGTATGGTATCGATCCTTGTCAAAGTGGTGAAAGTATTTATTTACTTTTACTATTTTCAGAATTTTATTAAAGACCGATCATTTTATTGATAATGGCAAATTAAGTTTATTCTAAAATTTTAGGGATCGAGAAAATATTTTATTTGCGTCAAAATTATAACTGGTATTTCATCAGGGTTCAAAAGTTTATTTATTGATAATATAAAAATATTATAGAATGTGGAAGGTGCATAATTGTGATTAAATTGATATTTTATAATTTTTGGACATATTTAGTTATGTCCTTTAAAGATTAAAATTTATATTCTTCAGGTATTTTATCCGTGTCCACCCTAGTATCGGGTGAGTGGTGAAAATATTCTTTTGAATATTTTTTTGGTCGCTTAATTGCGTGTTAAATGCATTATTAAGTGTTTAAGTTAATTTAGAAATGTTTCTGGTCCTAAAATATTACGTGGTAATTATTATCGGTGGTCCCGTAAGGACCAGGATAGTTTTCTGATAGTTGTTACGTGTTTAAACTGCAATTCTATGAAATTGTATGCTCGTTATATTCGTTTTAAATAGCAAATGTGAAATATATGTGCACCGTCTCGTTCTACGTGTGTTTGACTTCTTTACAATTATTATCAGGGTTTATTTCTAATTTAGAAAATATTTCGTTTCAGAAAAAGTATCGGACCGGGCCCCTTTGGGACGTTAAACCCTGCAAAATTTGTATTTGTATTTTTATAAAATTAAAAATGATTCGTCGGCTTACTATTATTGCATTTTTGAATCATTCATGAAAAATGAGGAATTTTGATATAATTTTCATATTTAATTAAAATTATTATAAAAATAAATTTTTCCCCGTAAATAGATATTTCGGGCCATTTATTTTAATTAAACGATTCATGTATCGTTAAATTGAATTACAGGGTGTTAATTTCCCGTAATTATAAATAGGCCAAATTTATTTCAAAAATCATAAAATTTTTAGATAATATTAAATTTTCTTCTGATAAGTTTTTGGGAGGAATTCGTTCTTAATCTTCAAGTCGTGATTTCAGTCGATCTACTTACCCGTTTTGAACATTCTAATAATCAAATTAAAGCTTGTAACGAGCCCTTCAATTTCATACTTGAATCGTTGTATAAGGTGGGGTGAAACGTATTTTTATTTTTTTCCCGTTTTCTTCTATTTTGATTCTTGAATTCGGTTGTGTTTCCATTGATTTTGAGTTCGTAGATAGCTTCAGGGTATTGTTTAGAGTCGATTTGGTTATATATTTGTATGATGTTAGTACAGAATCGATAAAACCAAGTTCTTGGGTTTCATGAATTTTGTTCTTGATTTTACGGTCTTTATGATAATCGGTCGTTGTTTTTGATACCATGGATAGATTCTACATGGTTTTAGCTTTAATTTTCTATATCAATTGTTATGGTTGGCTGTGGTTTCGGCTGGATTCGACTTTCACCGGAAAGCTTAAGTTAATCACCGGATTCCATGGCAATTTTGGCCGCACCGGTGTTAGAATTCTTGTTTGTTGATGTTGTTGGTACCTCCGTGTTGCTAAGATGATGTTGGAACTGATTGGTGCTAAAACGAAGTGAAACCATGTTGGAACCGAGCTGTTTGCACATGATTTCGGGCTGGCCGAAAGTTGCGAACCCAACCGAAGCTCGGCCGGAATCTGGGCATTTCCTAGAAACCGGCGAGGTTCCGGCGGTGTTCTTGCAAACTCCGACCGTTTTTTTCGTGGATTGTTGTTCGATCTGTTTTCCCCAATTCAATTTCCTTAAGTCTGTTTTGACTTTTAATATTAAAAATAATTCTAAAATGTTAATTATTTATTAATTCTAATTAATTAAGTTAATTAATTATCTTATTAGTTAATTAATTTAGTTAATTAAGATGATTAAAGGCCTAATTAAATTATTTCTTTTATTTAAATTTATTTAATTTAATTATAGTTAATTTATTTTAGTTAATTAATTAATTAATTTAATTAATTGATTGATTAAATTTATTTAATTCATTAATTTTATTAATTAATTATTAATTAAAATGTTATTAATTGTACTTTAATTATTTTAAATTTGAAAGAAGTAATTTAGTTGATATCTAAAAATCAGGAAAAATTTTGTTAATTGTTTATTGATTATTAATTCGATAAATCAGTTAATTTAATGTTTAATTGATTTATTCGTAATAATTCAGTAACAATTCAACCGTTAGTCCGATTTGGACGAAACGAACGCCTACGGACTCAGAAAAATATCCTGATTTCATTTAAAATAGTTTCGAGGCCAAATTCTTTTCTATAAAAAGGTCGAGTCTTTTATAAACATTTCTAAGTCAGGTTTTGACTGAAAAGTCGTGTTTTGACCTGATTTCTGTTTTAAAAGCACCAAGCCAAATCTTTTGACGAACTGAGTTACGTGTTG
>PHNY01294959.1:0-20668 GCA_003724115.2 Anethum foeniculum | reverse complement strand
TAAGAATTGCTTCCCAATATTCCACCACCTTGGCTGTGCCAGAACGCATCTGGGACTCAATTTCTGCCTGTAATACTTCAAGTTCACCATAGGTTTTTCCTTGCAGAAGATTCTTGACATCAGCTTCAATACTCGAGTGCAACCCCCTTTCTTCAGCAAGCAACTCTGCAGGTGGTTGCTCTCCACGCACTCTGGCTCGATCCAAAGCATCTTTCTTCCGATCCTCAGCTAGTTCCCAATCACAAACCACTGAGAGTGCCTCCCAATACTCTATATGAGTTGGTGTTGCCCTGTCCAAGTCCAAGTGCATTTTAATATCCTCCTGGAGTTCTTCCATATCCTTTACTGTCAAACCCCGGAAAACTAAGTATGGTTCATCTATTTCTATATCAATATCATCCGATGGATCAAGATGCTTAGACAGAATATCAATAGGCTTGATACGGCCTTCACGCAGCCTAATCTCCGACCTAGCTTTACTTTGATAAAAAAGAAACTCCTCTTCTTTCTTTTCCCAGTCTTGGAACTCAGCCCGAGCACGCTCTCTAGCCAGTAATGCCATTTCTTCCTCATGTTGCGCTTTCTCAAGGGCTCTTTCTTCTCGTCTCTTTTTCACTTTTTCAATCTCTGCCATTCTTTCTCTCTGCTTCCTCTTTTCTTCTTTTACTGAAAACATTTCAAGTGCCACACCCTGAGTAACATCACGCTCAATCTTCTTTCTCCAAACAAATTTCTCGTTGAGATTGGAATCTCCAAACGGATTAGACTCGTTGGCATATCCAGAAACAGACTGTGACTTCAACTTCTTAGCAACTTTCATAGCCTTTTTTTGTGCCTTCTTGGCTAAATAGTGGTTGATATCATCTTCAGTAATCTTCTTCTTTTTCTTCTTTCGATCACGTTCTTGCTCGTATTCACTATCATCTGAACTATCAAAGTCACGTGACCTACGATGGCTGCGGCGGCTCCTTTCACTTCCCATGCCAGAACACTCGAGAAGAGATGCTAGGTAGTAATTAGTTCGAAAGGCATCAATATTTTTAATATATATAGAGGCCTTTGCTTGCATTTCTAAATTAAGTAGGATTTCGAATTCAAATTCAAGTTCAAATAGGATTTTAATATTTTGCTCTCTTTTTATTCGAATAAATATCAAACATTGATTTACATAAAACATTATCCTAAATCAAATAGGATTTTAAATTCATATTCAAATTCAAATTCAAATCAGGATTTTAAAACATTGATTGACATAAAATATTATCCTAAATCGAATTGAAAAAACATCTTAATGCTGTAAGAATTACTCTATAAATACTCCATGTTCCTCCTACTCCTTGTTGCATTACAATCCTTGGCAACATGGCTACCACAAGCTCTAACGATTTTTATTCAGCTAAGAAACTCGTATTCGAAATACTTTCATGGCTGCCTGTTAAATCTCTCCTTCTCTTCAAATCCGTCTGCAAGTCATGGTTTTCGAGAATATCAAGTCCTGCATTCATCGAAACTCACCTCATTAACACCAAGAACAAACCCTCATCTCTGATATGGCTTTCTGAAGCCGATTCAGGCCGCGTCTACGATGCTGTCACCATCTTGAATGTTGATGAACCTGTTAGAATTAACTTACCAAGAAATCTTATCACTACGACTCGTTACCTCCATTCTTGTAATGGTCTTGTTTTTCAGAGTAACATGTATCCTAAAAGTTTACATGATAATGTTTCGTTTATCTGGAATCCGTTAACCAAGAATTCAAAGATGGTTCCAGCAAAGAAACATGGTGATTATCAACTGGGGTTTGGTTTCGATTCTATTTCCAATGACTACAAGATTCTTAGGGTTGAGTATGATCTTTGGTCTTTTGGTTCTGTAGTAGGAGCAGAGCTGTATTCAGTCAATGATGATTCTTGGAAAGAGATTCAGGTCTCAGATGCATTACGAAGTTTCAACAGACCTCTTTTACGTTCAGAATTTGTACATGTCGACGGGGTATTGTATCTGGAAAGTGATAAGGAGCTATTGGCCTTTGATTTACATAGCGAGGTGTTTGGACTATCTTCGTTTCCTAACTCTCTGCATTATACCAGAAGGTCGCGCGTTCTGGATTATGAAGGATCGGTTGCTATGATCTTTAAAGGATTAGACGGTGGTGAATCGGATTACAGCTTATGGATATTGGATGATGGTTCTTGGACTAAAAAGTTCAGTCTTGATCTCGAGGCAGATCAGTATTGGGTACATCTATACTTGGGTGCTGGACAGTTTGTTGCAGAAGATTATAATTCTGAGTATATCATTTATGACCACATAAACAAACAGATGAAGAAGTTCTCTCTTCCGTTTCTAGCTGATAAGTTCGCACTTGCCACGTACAACGAAAGCCTTGTTTCGATCAAAGGGTTTGAACATGAAAAGTAAGTGGTAAAGAATCACATATTTTGATGAAGATGCAATGCACAATGTTGGGGCCTTGATGAACCATGAAGATGAAGTTAGTCTGAACTGAATCAATGTATTTGAAGCTGAAGTTAGCTAACTTGGCTTTTAAAGTTAGTTTGTTATTGTTTTTGTGATTTTTCTTGTAACTTTGAATACTTTATACCATTATAGATGTTTCATTTGCAGATGTTTCAATTGCGTTTTTTCTTTTTTTTTTTCTCTTTTTCTTGCTAATTAAATTAGATTTTAGACAACCAAATAGAACGTCCGTACATAATCTAAGCATAGTCTATGCCTTTGCAAATGCTATCAGTGTCTCCATGAATAAAATTCTCATTTTAAAAAGTATTGGCAAGACATATTTAGAGCTAGGACAAGCCATTAAAATAGACCTGGAGAAGCTACATTGACTAAAGCAGTGCTCATGAGTTTCATCAAAATTACCACATAGCAAGCAGGTTGTATCAAATCTTTAAACTCATCTAGTTCTGCAGAATCGTTGGAGCTGTACACCTAAATCCTCGGCAAATGTTGAACAAACATCATACTTTCGTTAGGAGAAGACTTCCTGTATAATCCACCAAGGAAACCAACTAATTTCTTACGAAAAGAAGCCATCTAAGGTACAAAAATAGAACAGTCAAGAATTATATTTGTCGAAGACTAATTCTTGCAAATAAACATGTAATCGATAAGAATAACAAATTACATAGGTCGACTTTCAAAGAATCCATGAACTTTACAATTGTAGCAAAAAAAGAATCAATCTACAAACACCAAAAGATCATCAACAAAACCCAATGGAGCCATCAACAAAAATTAAGAGCAAAACAAAAGAAACCCACAGCAACAAAACACCAAGTAAACATGTATATAGTTTTTTAAATTAATCACAATGTATGTACATGCTCAGGTATAATTTAAACTTGTATGGATGGCAGTAAAATATCCATAAAACATATGATACAAAGGAGCCTCTATCTCAAACAGGAAAAAAAGGTCTGGGTTTGGCGGAACATGTAGTAAATTTCCTCAATCACAAGGGCCGCCATCAGCTGTACTCTATAGTTAGGAAAAAGAGAAAAAAATAAAGCTAAAAAATTCTATACAATTTGGATACCGCCTCTACATGAAGTAACTAAGAGAAGTCTTCTTTCTTGATCCACCTTCTCCATATAGTTCATTCCATTGGAGAAGCTCGCTCATATTTGTCGACTCCGATGACACACTTGCACATACCTGCACACACGAAATTCTGTTAGTACAACAGTCAAGTATACTATATCATTAGTTTAAACTTTGGTATAATCTTGAGTTGCAAATATTTGGAAACATACATGGCCTTAATTTTACAAAAACTATAAATACAAAAGAGTAAGGATTTGAACATTGTACATGCTCCACAACTAAAACCAAGAGCAAGGACCTATTTTCACTTATGAACAAGCAGCTTATAAATCAACATTGATGAGAGAGAACACCTTCCACCTTATTACGGGTGATTTACAAAATATTTCTAAAAGAATCACAAAACATTCTGAACCCACAAATATTTAAAAAACTTGGTAAAGATTTACTGAAGATAGAGTCAGCTACTAATGATAAAGTAATCCAAATTGCAAATATCCTTACCTGTTCATGTGCAAATTTGAAATCATCCATACTCAAGGGACGAACATCAACGCTGCTATGTAACGCAGGTAAAGGTCTATTTTCCGCCAATGCCAGAGCTCTTTCCTGTATAAGAGTGAAGACACGATGTAAAAATATTATACTTGTCCTAGAAGACATGTAAAGTATTTCAGCATGCATCTAATCACATCATTATTATGTAAATGTTGAGACTTCCGCTTAACTAATTTGTTCACTACCAGCCAACAACAATTCTCCACATCAGATGTGCAAAATTGTAGTTTATAAATGTGACAAAAGACATATATGAGGCTGCAACTACTCTACTCAAATCTATTCGAAGTTAAATGAAATATAGGAGATAGTACCAACTAAATGACTCACACTGGTCAGGTCAAGGAGTTACAAGAAGAGGAAATTATCTATGTACGAACAAGACGATAATTACAGTTACATACAAAATCATCGATATATAGAAGAGTGTATATGAATTCATCTTAAATATTTATTGACCAACCTTCTTTTCTTTCTCCAAAAGTTCTCTAATGGGGCAATGAGCAGCTGTCACGCATAAATTCTGAAAAGTAGAGAAAATTATAAGGCAGAACATTAATTCAAGTACTATTAGGTCAATAAGGAAGAGGACAAAAAATTAAATTTAAGAAAATACAGAATCAAGAAAAGTAACCTTCAAATCACTTCCTGAATAACCATCAGTCATACTAGCTACTGCTTCAAGATGAACCCCAGGTCCTAATTCTTCCTTGGCCAATATAACTCTTAAAATTTTCTCCCTATTTGTGGCATCTGGGAGATTTACCATCAACCTACGATATATAACATCATAACCATGAACAAACCATCATCTATTATAAATTACAAAAAAGAAACCAGAATTGTTCAAAACCTTCGGGGAAGCCTCCTAACAACAGCCTCATCAAGGTCAAACGGCCTATTGGTTGCAGCAAGTACCAGAACACGTTCCTTGTCTTTTGTGCGCAAGCCATCCCAATTTACCATGAACTCATTTTTCATTTTACGCATTGCTTCATGTTCCCCGGGATTTTCACGCCTTCCTAACATGCTATCTACCTGCAGAAGCATACATTCTCATAAGCTGCATTGAGTAAAATACGTGGCATCCGGCAGTGCTGATTTAATTTAAAAACTGTTAGCGTTGGAAAAAGTACTACAAAATGGAACTTAAAAACAAAATAATAGAACATAGAAGAAAACTAGATGAAATAAATAGAATTGTTAACTCACTGACTAATCGATAACTACCAAGTCAAAAAAATCACAATAAAATCAATAAAGCGACTTGATAAGCAAGTTCTGTAAGTTGGCCGATTGGCCAATCAATCAATATATTAAATTAATATAACAAATTAACAAAAAAACCTTTGATTTTTTGAAATTCAACTTGCTGTCCCTGTTATCTACATAATTACACACACACACACATATATAAAAAAGTTTATATATATTTACATATATATATATATATATGTATATATATTTACATATATATATATATATATACATATATATATTTAAAGTTTAACACCATTAGGCTGCTATCTGTACACGGTTTGACATGTTAGCATCTGGGATCGATTTGTAAGTTATCCGACGGTCAAGTATTTTTCACGCAGTTTATATGACAATGCCATCAAGCATATAATTACATATCTATCATTTTTGAATTTTTAACTAAAGTTGTTGTTAGAAAAATAGCAAGAATCAAATTAGTGAAATTTTATGCCCAATTACTATGCCTACCTCATCAACAAAAATGACACTGGGTGAAATTTTACTGGCAAGGCTGAAAACAGCTTTAACATACTTCTCTCCCTCACCGAACCACTGCAAAAAGTAGACATGTGTCAATTATTTGACATGACAAGCTAGAGCAGAAGATATATGAGAGTGGTCCACAGTCTATAAGTACTTTTGAGGTAATGGCTGACATAGATATATTGATGAAGTTTGCACCAGCCTCGGTCGCAACAGCTTTTGCAAGCATAGTTTTACCCGTGCCAGGAGGTCCAAAAAGCAATATCCCCTTGCAAGGCTACAAACAGTAACTTCTTTAGCAGCAAAAAAGTCTGGAAGAATTGAATTTTACAACCTCAAGTGAAAACAAGATAAACTAGGTGAATACATCTTTAACCATCTAACCTTTGTCAGCTGTCCTTTACAGAACAACTCGGGCCTCTGAAGAGGTAGCATCACTAGTTCTTTCAATGTATCCTTAACGTTTTCTAAAGCGCCAATATCATCGAAAGTAACACCAATGTCGTTGGGTGGAATAACTTCCCCAAGTAATCTCTTCTCAAATTCATTTTCAGTAACCACGTCCTTCAAAAAATTATGCATTTATTTCCATATTAGACAGACTTTAACATAGCAGAAATAGAAATGTTATATATTGGAACTTACGCATATAAGATATATAGACATGCACACACATAGCAATATAATGTAACTGACCTTAAGTGATTTCTTTGAAGTCTTGGTTTCATTTTGTATACCCTGTAGAATGTCAAGACCATATCTAAGGCTGCAAAAGCAAACAGTAAAATAGGATAAATGATATTTAGATCCATCATTTTTCGCACATTTTTAACTATCATTATTATTTAATGCTTAAGTTACAAACCTGTCACTAGATAGCACAAGTTTGGCATCCTTGGCAGGAGCTTCAGAAAATTGCATAAAGTGATGACTCAAAGCCCACCCAACAACTTTCTCCACACCTATTGTAATAAAAAGAACAATCTCAAACATGAAAATTAAATCCAGCCCATATCAAGATAAGTCAAATAAATACTTAATAAGAGTACTGACTTTCATTGGTCAAGGCTTGTTCTTTTATGGATAATGTTTCAAGCTCGGGACATTCGAACCCATGTCTGTTCAAAACCTGAAGTCAAGAACTTACTACATTAACATTATAGGGTAAACAGCAAAAGTATAAACAACTGAGAGAAGAATTTAAGCCCTTCAAAACTCTAAAAAAATCAGGCAAGCTACCCAATTATAAATTGAACATGATATCTAAAGCAAAATTAAAACTTAAAACTGAAAACCTATGCCTTAATTCAACAAAAAGGTCCCCATGTACAAATCAAGAACAGAATATAGTTGTGAGCTCATGTGTGTAACACATAGGCAACTACTTTTAGATAAAATTATTTGCAATCCTAAACAAACATTATTCAGGATACACTGTAATCTAAATCAATGTGTATTTGTACAGACCTACAAGCTGCAACTTTATTTATGAAAAGGATCAAATTAATTCAAAGTAGCATAGGGAAGCACCAAGAGAAGCAATTAAAGGATCTTATACATCAAGGTAAGATAACAATGGTACGAAATAACACGTGAATACTTACCGAGCGAAAGCTAATAATATTTGACTCTGACTTCAAAGTCTCTACATCACGATCCAATTGTTCCTTCCAGCCTGAAAGTAGCGTTTCATCCTGCCATGGTTTAAATAGTATCAGCTGCTTTCTTGATTACATATTTACTGCAAGAATATGCTAAATAAGATAATTACCTGGGGCATCTGTATAGATACTTTGTTTGGGAATAGGCGAGTGAGCTGCTTCATCGTTTTGGGGGCATCTTTGGTTCTGTCATGTAGTCTACCAAAACTATCCTGGATCATACACGATAACACAGTTATCGATGATGATAATTTCATATTATGAGTAGTTCTGTATTCTATCATATTCATGTACATTAATTCGATAAATTCATATATTATATTTATATATGTTCATCTACTACCATGTTACCAAGCGGCAACGTATTGTGGTCCCAAGGAACTTAAGAAATATTAAGCTACAACTTTTTCATAGGCAAGACTCAGTTACAGTTAAGAATTACCGTAACCTTCAAGCTATTTAGATGGATTAAGTCGTACAAAACTGACATAACTTAGGAAAAATCAACATTCACCCCCCTCCCAAAGGGAAGAACAAAAGAGCTAATAGGAATAAAATGTCAAAGGTATTACATCATTTTCAACAATAAAATGTCAAAGGATTAAATTGCGTATTCAGTATTTTTACAGCAAAACGAAACAGTAAAAATTCTATGTTATTAATAAACTAAATATTAGGATGAGAAACATATCGTTACATCAAGCATTTGAATGAAATAATGCAACATTTGTAAAAAAAAGTTATATTTCAATAAAGTTTTATTTGCAAAGTCAGCATGATCAGAACTTAGCCCCCACACTAAAAGACAAATGGAAAAGGACCATCCAAATGAGAGGACAAAAGATAATTTCAAAACGGATCCAAATACATGTCCTGCAAGAAAGAGCATTTGGTGATATACTCACACAGAACTTTGTTACATACCGGGAAAGCAAGGTCAAGTAGTGCTGTTTGATTGCTTCCAAACTTCGTAAACAGAAGTCCGCCAGGCTGGGACTGAAACATAAAGACATAGGTTTATTAGAGGAATACAAGCATGTACCCACCTCACCTAAAATGTGGCTTCAGTATATACTCCATTGAACCAATCAGGCCTCTCAATTAATCTTAAAGATAGTAGCTAATGGCTAATGGCTAATGGCGTGGAGACGATTACTTACTTTCTCCTTGCGATTATCCATTTGCGTCTGCGAAGCGATGACCACCGCATTTCCTGGTAAATTTTCAAGCTTAATTTTGAAGGATGCATATGCCTCAGGATTGCCCAGTAAAGACTTCTCTATGTCTTTTATAAATATAATTAATGGACCACTTTTACATTGCTCAAAAGCGACCTGCAAGAGAGTTCTAATCATGTCACGGTACATTCAAAGATAGTATTTGAAGTAACAGGTAGATAAACAACAGGATGAAGTACATCCATTACATAACAGTCTGCGGTTACCTCAAATAGTTCGTTAATTGCAAGCCTTTCACTATCCTCGCTACTGGAAGAGTCGAGGCGAAGCAAGTCGGCTGCATCATAAAAGAACAATGTAGCCTCACAAGTCAGTCAAACTGTCTAACTGTCTTAATGCATATGAAATGGACTAATAAAAAATAATAGATGATTTGTTAATCCCTTAATATTTTTTAGAAGTGAGGAAAGAAAAATGAATACCACGAAGAGAGGGAGAGGGAGAGGGAGAGGAGAGGGAGCGGGAAAGAGAGAGGGAGGGAGGGAGATACACACACACACACACACACACACTATACTATTATAAGCAGGACAGGGAATATTTGGTTGGTTGTCAGTTTGGTACAGTAAATAATAACCGTTGAGTTTTAAGGTAGATAAATTAGACCATTATATGTAATACCAAAATAATACTATTCTCTCTACTAGGTTCAAGGTTCGAACCCCATCAACACCTTAATATAGTTAAATATTTATGTTATCTATTTTCTAGCCACTCTCAGAGGTTCAAGTTCAATCCCATCAACATCATATAAAAATTAAACACTTATATTATTTAATTTTTAAAATACAAAAAAATGATCATGTTTCAAAAAATTATATATCAAAATATGAATAATAAGATAAAGAAATATTAAAAATCATTTGTGCATCGCACAAGTTATAAGCTAGTATATATATAGAGAGAGTAAATAAAAGGGTGTTGATATATGCACACCCTATAAAATGTTTTATACTAAAATATCCCTGCCTTCTATTTCAGCAATTGGGTATTAAACTTTGCTGAGTTTTATTAATAACATTGATACTCCTAGCAAGTTTTATTTAAACAATCCAAATTATATTGGATAAAAGATAAATAGATAGCATCTGGAGATCCACATAGAAGCTGACAATGACAAGGTTAACAATAGAAGTATAAATAATTTCAGAACAAAACCAAAAGCTATGACTCAAGATTTGGAGAAAAAAGTGGCCAAATCTTTGAAGTCGATAATATTAATAAATAAGCTCTCAATATTTTCATGTTCCCTAACAAAAATATTAACACAGCTGCTCCGGGAGAGTACTGAAGTCACAATCTCGCAACAGAGGGTGCAAACAGACAAGGGAAATACTGATGTATACATAAACGGTCTTTAAAAACAAGACAGGGATACTTTAGTCCAGAAAATAAGTAGGGTGTGCATATATCAATACCCAAAAAAATAGGCATTTCGCATATTCTTTCCATGTGGAACAAAATAATATTACCAAAGCACGAAAAAGAGAATGTCACAACAATAGGAGCAACGCGAAATAACTCACAGGCACAAAAAAAACCATGATTTTCTTCACAGAGGCCTCCAAGATCATTGCCATCTGGAATTTGTTTGTCAAATCTAACCCCAATCTTGGAAGAGCCATTTTCTTCAAATGGAAGCACCACTTTGCCTTTATAACCATATGATGGCCCCCTGAGAAAATACGAGGAATAGAGAAAGAGATCACATATAGCTTTTACGGACAAAACTATGTAAAGGTAATGTCTACATTATATAAGGCTAACTTTATTATTGTAAACTACTAGCACAAAAAGTTTCAATTGTGTGCCTTCATTCCCCAAAAAAGCAGACCCCAAACTAAATTCACTATAGTCTCTTTAACCCACTCCTGCAGTTACCAGGTTGTCAGTATCATTTTCAGCAATGAATCCTTCAACCCCCACACCCCGTACACAAATACATAATTAGAAGTCCACAACTTTATATTTCCAAATGTCGAACAATAATTTATAAATAACAAAGGATAGTCACTCCATCACAATAAAAGAATCTCATTTTGAGGAACGGGTCCAGAGAGAGAGATAAGATTTTCTTAAATCAACACTTGCGTAGGTGGATACATACATAAAATAACCAATAAAGCTAATTAAAATAAACTGTAAGATTGCAACAACTTACTTATAACGGAGAAAATTTACCTTAAAAGAGGGTGCAAGGGAGAAAATCCGGAAGGCAAAGACCCAACGAACTTCACTCTATCACCTGAAAAAGTGATGACTTTATTAAGCAAGTGTGTCATTCTGACTGAGAGAATATGGCTTAGGTTTAGACACAAACACTAAAAAGTAACAATTTGATTATGCAATCAGAGTATATTTAAAGGGAGAAGAACGTAAAATAGTGCAACACCGAGAAGAAGAGGAAATAATACAAGTCTTTTAATGATATCATAAAGCCGAAGTTTCAATATTACTTTGTGTCTAGAAACTACACTTTCATACTCCTCACAACATATAGTTAACTAATACAAAAAAAGTTAAAATCTTCAAGCACGAGAGTAATGACTAAAGAAGAAAAATCAGATACCTTTCTTGAAAATGTAGTTTTTTGATGATGCAGTGGAAACCTCCTGCTTGGGCTGGGCCTGAGAACTTAAGATAGACCCGCCAGTTATATCAGCCTCGACACTTGAGGCTGGTTTCTTCAGATGCAATGCTACAGCCTGAGCACGTTTAGCAAACACACTTGCTCTTTCAGGCCTTGAACTCTCTCTGACATCGGTTTCCTTTGCTGAAGATCCCTGATTTAATACACATGTATTAAAAATTTATCGTTAAATATATCATAGTTCCCCCTCAAGGGTGTAAAATATAGTTGAGGATTTGCATCAACAAATACACAGATTCATTATACCAAGGACAAACAAATAGACTACAGAGGAAAGCTTACACCGGGTAACAGAAGGGAATCAACAATGAGAAGTGTCACGCCAAAATGTTTGGCAAGCGCCTTGGCCAAAGTTTCTTGATATATCTCAGAACCTGGTAAAAAAAAAGGTAAATTACAATTTCTACTTCGTAAACAATCCTCAAAAAATAAAAATAACCCACTTAGTCCTAGTTTAACCCATAAAAATAACAAAAAAATTCAAGGTATTAATACCTGCAGGACCGGATAATAATATTCTCGGGCACACAGAAGGCAGGTCCACGGTAAACTTGGTGAATCCATTACACTTTAACTGTATGTACGTTGAAGCAATCAGAACATTCCTTGTAGTCTCACTTTCAAAAAGAAGAATATACAGCAAAAATTAGCACAATTTGTGAGGACAAGTTTTTGCAAGATAAAATTTCCTAGACTAGGTGAATATAATTTTCAAACAAAACATTTATAGAAGTTTTTTGACATTAAAACATATGAACAAGTTCAAAATGTTATCTTCACAGGTAAAAGCACAAAGCCAGATAAACAAAGCAGTAGAGACTATAAAATATCATTAGTATGCCAGTAAGAAATTACAAAGTTAACATTAAACGCGAATTGGAAAAAATAATATTGCAACAGACGATATGGTAGCTATATAACTCTAATAGTATTTTCTGTTTCTTTTCTTTTTTTGGTCTTAGAAAGCTGACTACAAGTATGGGGATTTGGTGATTAAAGCCACCGCCTCTACTTCTGTTATCTCTTCAAGTCAATGAAGAGCAATGTCATGAAGTTATATACCGATATTTTCTTTCACCTAACCATTCTTGAAATAGATAAACAACTCCTCGCTATCATACCACAGGAATCACCTGACTATTGGTTTTAAATAAAGGACAAAATGAAAAATGTGAACCCTACAAAATTTATTAACGATTAATTCCTTTCGTGTTTAATAATAAAAATAGATACTCATCAGGACATTAGGTGGAGTGATAAATTCTTACGGCACTAAGCCTTTATAATGAAAAGATCCCCAAAGCGAACCAACTGCACTGAGGAAATTTTTGAACAAGAAAGTAAAGCTACACACATGCATCTGACAAGCCAAAAAAAGCTTACATTTCAAAATGTTATGAATGCCTAAAGTCAAGTTATAATTTGCACCTTAAATAATATGGAAAGCTTTCAATTGAAACTTCAATATTCTCAGATCTGAGGATACGTTGTTGTAGCCCCTCTTTAAATGATTGGCGCCTCTTTGACATTAACACTGTACCATCCATATCCTTTGATCCATCTTTAAAGTCTTTTTGCTGGTCAAGTATCTTAGAAATACTATTACTCAAATCAAACTCAGGAGCAGAAGATCCTGAGAGCATCCGCAATAGTGGCCTTAGTTCAGGGGTTGTTTCTGGAACCTTTTCAATTTCTGCATCAAGAGCATCATCATGCCCACTGCTGTTAAAGGTGATATTTTCATTACCCGCATTGGTAGATTGTACAGCCTTATCATTCAACGAGGCACTAGTCCCATCATTCTCCGCAGCATCCTTCAGGTCGGCGTCCACAGTTTGATTATCTGACACTTCACAATCAAAAGGAAGAGTAGGCAATTCAGGTTGTACATCCTCATCATCGCAAGAAGGTGGAGGAAGAAGGGAAAACTCATTCCGCAGATTTGAAAAAGATGCTAAAACTGATGCACCTGCAACAGTTGAGGGATCTCCACTTGCCTCAAAATGTAGACCGTTCAATGGACTACTATGTTCTCCAAGTATGCTTACTGTAGGAGGTAAACTATCAGAGGCTAAATTATCTCTAGAAAGTTGCTGGAATATCTGATAATGTGTTGAGGAAACTCTTGTGATATGATTTAGCAAGTAAAATTCAATTACTATTTAAGAACTTCAAGGAAATTGAGATATACCTGCATAAACCTCGATAAAAATTACTAAAAAAGATTTAAAAAGGATACATAAGCATGTTTACCGGATGGACTGAAAACCACTTCATCACCTCCATTGAGAGGCAAGGATGTATGCTTAGGGCAAACTTTACCATTTACTTTAACGATCCCTTTTCCACCAGTGACTGTAAGTAAAGTACCCGAGGGACTTCCTTCCTAAGAAAAATAACAGAACAGGGATATAAATATGCTAAACAATATCATTTATTGTGCATAAATATATCCATCTATACCAAATTTGCATAAGGAACATACCTCCGACTCCATGCGCCTTAAATTACACAAAGTTTTACTGATGGATGGATCACCTATCGACAAGTCACACTGACGACCTTGACCAACAGTAAATACAGGACGGTGCATAACAACATGGGGATTCTGAAGTGAAGAAAAGTATCAGGCACTTTCAATTAGTAAAAATAAAAGTGGATATATATATATATATATTAGATAACTGTTAGTAAACAAAATGAGAAAAAACATAAATTTGACAAAAACATTACTGCAGAGCAAGTAATGCAAGAAGGCAGATATTTTATTCATCTATCGGAAGGTCATATCTGGTGGTTACAATATTTGGGTACGTCTCAAGGTCTTTAAATCTTAATGATCCATTTCAACTTCACCCAATACCTTACTTACTGGTAACAATTTTAAGAAAAACGAAGTCTGTTGGTCCTAGGTATTTTTCTCCAAATCCCATTTGTTAAATGTTCATATCTTAAAACCCCCGAAGAACTAACTTACAATTATAATTACCGACATTGCCAAACAGGGAAAAATAACTAAGCTATTGGTCGACCCTTCTAGAACGAAAACCTTAATCAGGCTTAAATAGTCATGCTTGTAGTTCATACTTTTCCATTTACTTCAGAAATGTTAACTCCTAAAGATGTTGCAATTTCTTTACATCAATATCTATAAGAATGACAAGTATCTACTCTAAAAAAACCGCAACAAAGGAACAAAGACTAGCACCACACTAAAACCTATACTCTATTATTCAAGGAAAACCACAATCTCAGACATATTAGATTAGCATGATCGTTTAATTGTAGCAGCTACTCTTGTAAGTATTAATGCCTTAAACTGGATAACTTGTAGCTTAAATCAGCTAAAGAGCAGGAGATAAGTAGGGACTAGTAACCACGTATCTAAAACTAAAGTTTCATCTCTACTTCATGCAATTTTTATATTGGTCACAAACTTCTAAATCACTTTATTATTACTTCCGTTGCAACTAAGCTTGCTTAAAAGATATCTAAAGAAAGTAAACATTTATATCCAGGAGTGTATTGAACAAAATTGCTTACTTGGGAACACTGAGAAAGAAGTTTCCCCCAAGCGACGCCAGCATTCGATTTGGGCTGCCTTTTCTTTCCACGATTCAAAGCCGAACCATTAACCTTATTCTTCTCATCTTCAATCACAGAACCACCTATAAGCCAAAAAAGACAACAAGAAACATAAACTCAAATCTATGTAACTTTAAAAAAAAAAACAGAAATGAAAGCTTGAATGCAACTGAAATTCTTAAAAAAAAAAAAATTAGGAAAGCAAGAAACCTAACTTTTAGAATCAACTCAAATCAACCAAAAGAACTTTCTAAAAACAAAATACCTGAAATTCAACACTAATCTCAAATAAATGTAGTCACTTAATTTTAACAACAAAAACGTAAGCTACTAAAACTAACATCGCAATCCAATAAATACTATTACAACAACAAGCCTAAAATTCAAAACTACACTCAAATTAACCATCACGATTCAATAAAAACTAAAACTTTATAAAACAAGGAACATAAATTCCAATCCTAAACTCAAATCAACCATCACAATTCAATAAAAATTTTAACTTTATTAAAACAAGAAACCTAAAATACAACACCAAACTGAAATTAATTATTAACCGTCACAATTCAATAAAACAAAAGCTTTACAAACCAAAAAAAACCCAAAATTCTACACTAAACTAAAATCAGCCTTCGTAAATCAATAAAAACTAAAACTTTAAAGTTCGACACCAAACTCAAATCAACCATCAAAATCATTTTTTTTCAATTCTAAATACAAACAAAAACCTACAATTCAACAATAAACTTAAATATGCCTTAATAATTCAATAAAAACTACAACTTTGCAAAACACGGAACTTAAAGCTCAACACTAAACTCAAATTAATTATAATCCATCACAATTGAATAAAAACAAAAACTTTAAGAACCAAAAAAACCCTACACAAAACTAAAATCAGCCTTCATAAGTCCATAAAAACTAAAACTTTATAACACACGAAACCTATAGTTCGACACTAAACTCAAATCAAGCATCAAAATCATTTTTTTTCAATTCTAAATACAAACAAAAACCCACAGGCCACAATTCAACACTAAACTTAAATATGCCTTCATAATTCGACAAAAACTAAAACTTTAAAAAACACGAAACCTAAAGCTCAACACTAAACCCGAATCAACCATCAAAATCATTTCTTTCAATTCTAAACACACAAAAAAAGAACTAAAATTTAACAATAAACTCAAATCACCATCACAATTCAAAAATAAAAACTCAAAAACTTCAATTACGAAAAACACGAAAAAGCTCAAATTTTTCGAAACCTCACCTTCCAGTCTAGCATCAGTCGATTCATCTCGCACCGCCTCACCACCTTGTTTCCGATCCGCCACTCCTTTCTCCTCTTCTCTCGATTCCCCTCCCGATTCCTTCGCCGGCGCTAGGGTTTTCTCCGCCGCCGGCCGATTCTCATTCGTCGACGACGACGTCTCCACCGCCTGTAAAAACACAATTCAATCACAATTCACACAAATCCACACACAAACACACACAATTCAATCAAATCGCGGCGAAAAACGGTAAAAACCGGCGAGAAATTACGGTAAAAAGCGTAAAGGCGGCACCTTTGATCGTTTTCCGGTGGGGAGAGACGACGAGGAAGGAGAGGAGAGCGGGCGCTTCGAGGACGACGAGCCGCGCCGTGTTTCGACCATTTTTGATTGATGAAAAACACGCAGATGTGTGTGAAATTATAGATATAGGATGTGTGTATGTATAGATGAGAGAGAGAGAGAGAGAGAGAGAGAGAGAGAGAGAGAGAGATGAGAGAGATATAGATGGGGTGAAATGAAATGATTACGGGAGATGAGTTGACACAACTTCTTTGTTTCCTCGTTGTTTGTTGCCCTCCACTTTTATATATTCCGTAATCCGGTTCCGGTTTCGGTTTCGGTTTCGATTTTGGTTTCGGTTTATTTCGGTATCAGTTTTGGTTTTGATTTTGGTTTGATTTTATTTTTGATTGATTCTTGAGAAAATTATTACTCAATACGAGCAAAGTTTTTATACTCCATATAAGTTTTTATATTTTTAATTGTTAAATATTTATATCTGTGTTCAATTCCAGAAAAGTATGAATTTGAATGTAAATCTTGATAATTAAGAATTTCGGTTCAATTTAATTTACGATTTTTTGATTTATATATGCAATACAGGAAAAAAAACGAGTTTAAATATAAAATTTGACAATTAAGAATTCAGTTCGATTCGGTTCGGTTTCGGTTACGGTTTCGGAAAGTACCTGTATAGATTTGTTTGGGGTGTTGTTTAATTATATAAATTGTTTGAAAAATGCTACGTATCCCAAAATGATTCCCAAAAAAATTTTAAATGACAAATGTCTTACTTTTATTGGTTATAATGAGATGGACCCCCTGCATTCACACCAACGTCCCCAATTAAAATTTTTCATTCTGCTACATCATCTTTGCAACGTCATTCGGATCAATTTTTGAGTACTAATTTGGTATACCTAGCATTGCTCAAATTTTTTTTTAAAAAAAAGTAGGAAGAAGGCAAATGTGATTTGAGAACCTATTTTGGGGACATTTCAGGTGAACAGAAATTACAGTGGTCAGAGGATAGGATGTAGAGAATGTACAGTAGTAATTTGAGCAGACACCTAAAAATGGAAAGAAAAGGTAACGTCGATGAAATCTATTCAATGTACATGCGTGGACAACTCATTAACTTGAAAATTGGATCCAGTTGGATCATAATAATAATATGATATCTTATATTAAATTCAAAGGAAATACTAATACTAGTGAGTAGGCAGAATAAAAGTAGATAATAATAACTTGGTCAATGTTGATTATATTTGTAAATGGATAGATTCCTGTAAGTTGGGTGGAGTTCTCAAATACACCAAATCTTTTAGGTCAAGAAAGTTTTAAAAAATAAAATAAAAAGAATTTAAACATAATACTCCCTCCATCTCATATTATGTGTGTTGTATGTCAAATTATTTGAATTTTGACCGCATATTACCGTTAATATATAATTAAATAATTTCTAAAACTTATATCATTATAAAATATATATAATCCTTTTTAAAATATATTTTTCAAATTTTTATAATAATACATAAATTTATCTTAATTATCGGTCAAAGTTAAGTCAGTTTGACTACTTAATAGTAAATGAATAATAAAACTCAAATTTTTGGCATAAGTTGAAGACTTTCGGTTAATTTTTTAACCAGACTCGAACTTGAATATATGATTGATAAATAAATAAGCTCGAGTCGAGTTTTATACATGTTCGACTCGAACTTCTTAAACTCGGTTCAATTCGTTTAACCTAATATAAACTAATATGTTTTATAGGTACTAATATTAGAATATTCAAATATGTTAAATAAAAATTAAATTACAATTTATTTTAATTATTATCGTGATTGAATGATGAGTTATATCTTCTATATAACTAATATATGAGATTTATTGCAATTTTGTCGTAAGAATTAAAATTATCGTATTTATTATGATATTTTAAGTTTTGATTTCTCACAAATATGAAAATTAACTTTATTCATCTAAATACATTGTACTAGTAGAGTAATTATATAGATCTAATTATTTTTTACTTCTTTCGATTTCTTTCGATATATTAAGTTTCGATTTCTCATATATACGAAAACTAATTACATATACTTACATTTATTATCTTTTTTCCTGTACACTCATTTTATATATTAAATATTAATTAGTGTAACTATACTATTTATATTTATTTTTCTAATTTTTTATTTTTTAAATTATATTTGATCTTAACTATACCATTTTATTTATTTTTCTAATTATATTTTTTATTAGTGTAATTAGTTTTTTATTTTTTAAATTATATATAACTCAACGGCTAAAATATATTTGATTAGTAATTATTGGCCAACTACCGTAGGGGGTTTTGAATCTTAAATTCTTAATCCACAAATAAACGTGGAGCAAATGCAGTGCCTAAGTTTGTACAGAATACAGATAATGCAATTATTATAATAAAAAGTTTGATTATGAAAAAATTAGTCACATGCACCACACAAGGTGCAGAAGGAATCCAGAAAGAGTCTGCATGTTTTTAATTAGTATATTATAGTACATTTTCAATCATTAGTCAAGTCTGTTCCCAATCTTGGTCTTTGCTCTCCCACGTCAGGCTATGTTGTAAAAATCGGAAATTGATTCGAGTTTTGTTCCAGAAAAATAAGTATATGAAATTCGGAGAGTACTCGGAATTAGTACTCGGATAACTAATCGGGTGTTATTTTTTTATTATTTTTTTCTCTCTTATATAATTATATACTGATAAAAAATAAAATAATTTAATAATACTAATAATTTAATTACACACTCGAAATAATAGAGTTCAAATATGAATTACTTGTTTGATATTTTTTGACGTGATAATCAAACATAAATTTTAATAATAAACCACATATCATTTATAATAAATGTCAATACTTTACAAAAAAAAAACTAAAATATATATAATTTCACGTTTGATCTTGTTTCGGGATAGTTTTAAAATAAAATAATAAAAAATTGAGAAAGTCAAACTCAGGTTTGACCTTGAGTACTCGGAGTCAAACCAAGTTTTGACTGATTTTTTATAAAATCGTTTTTGAACCCGATTACTCGGAACTCGGATCGGACGAGGGGTTAAAAATGAGTACTCGGCCGACTCGGCGATTTTTAGAACACTGCGCTCCAGTAACGAGTAAATTAGGATACGTAAGGATCAGCCGGTGATATTTCAAATAGTTTTAAATAAAAAATAATATATTTTTATTCGTGAACTTCATATATATACTTGAGAAGTCTGTCTCATTTATAAAAAGTAGTCAATAAAATTACGAAATTTCAACATTTTGAAACGATTATAATAACAAATGCGGAAACTTTATTCAAAAAAAAAAAACAAATGCGGAAACTTTAACAATTTTTATTTTTGTTTCTTAATCTTCGTGTTTAATTGATGAGAACCGTTTAAAATTAATGTTAAAAAATATTTAATACAAAAGTTTAAATTTTAAATCCAATCTTAACAACATACTGAGGTGAAACTTATAATATTAATTTTAGAGCTTTTTCAAAAATATGATTTTTTTAAAAAAAATACGTTTTTTTTAAATTTTATTTGTAAAAATACGATTTCCAAAAACATTATGCAAAAGTACAGTTTGCAACACCTTGCAACCTCAAATGCAACCACATGAAATATCGAATGCACAAAAAAAAAATCAATTATTTTCCAGAGATTGTAAATAAAGTTGCATATGTGGTTGCTTTTAGGAGTGAGCAACGGGTCAGAACCGAACCGAAAGAACCAGAACCGAGAACCGAAATAACAATATTTTAAGAACCGAATCGAACTAGTTTATATGGAAGAACCGAACCGGAACCGAAGCGTAAATTTCGGTTCGGTTCGGAACCGAAAGAACCGAATTTTTATTTTATTTCCAATATATTTATTTGTATATTATTTTTTGCTCCAAAAGTACCTTAGTTAGAGTACCTTAGTTAAAAAAAGATTAATTATTAGATATTGATCATTTCCCGTTCAAACCTTTCAAATTAATAAAAAAAGTATATAATTGAAGTATCGTATATGATAAGATAAATGAATAATATATGATAATATAATATTTTTTTAAATAT